>CACRXK020006399.1:0-25322 GCA_902702795.2 Paramuricea clavata | reverse complement strand
AGACAGTAAATTCCTATCAGCCTTAAAAAACTCTCTATGTTGCCATATAAACATACCCTTTTCGTTTTCCAATAACCACGGACAAATACTGCCGCAATATGTCGGCCTTTGCATGAAATGCCATGTCTGGTTGGAAGGAATGTGGTATATTTCGATCTACGACCTGACACACACACACAACGGAAACACGAATGTCATCCCGCAGGAAGCAGGCAAGGTCATGAATCCGGGAGCCAACAATCTCAGGTGGTTGACAGGATAGATCGTTCGTGCCTAACTCAAGAATTAATATGTCAGGCTTATAACCCTTCAACCACTCTATATCGTACGCAAAAATCCTGTGCCTTTCAAGGAAACATGTCCTGAAGACGCCAGATGAAAATTCTTGTACCCGCGCTTGTCAAAATCCGAATTCAAATCCTCGTTTAAGCGACATACGAAAGAGTGGCCGAATATTAGAATGTTGGGTATAAAGCCGGACATATTATGCAAAGTAATTACTGTAATTATAACAAATAAATTTATTAAATAGGCAAAGCCAGAATACCTCCGATCCAATGAAGTTCTTGAAGTTCTTGTATAAAACTTGAAGACGTGACAAGACCGTAGCTTGAGAACAATGATCTTGTCGTGACTTGTGAAGTTCTTTATATAAAGTCACGTAAGGTCACGTGCTATACCGCATGCAGTGCCTGATAAAATTTTTACTTACATTCGGCGTTTCTGCGCTTGTGGGTATTCAAACCCACAGCCTTCCTACAACTTTTCCCACATATATCGCACAACACTTCTTGGCCACATGGACATTCTGGTACCTGGCAGCCAGTCCTGCCCTCCTCCCCCACGCACAACCTCATCATCTTTGCCTGTTCTTTCTCTGTTCTTCTTCTACAGTTCTTTTTATGGCTACCTAGGCCTTGTGTGTTTTTAAAAATTGCGTCACAATATGGACATTTGTGGGGGTTTTTATCGCTGCTGCTGTTGTTGTTGTTGCTGTTGTTGTTGTTGCTGTCGTTGCTGCTGCAGGTGGCTTCCTCCTCACCGCCCAATACAAGATGCCACCACCAACACATGCCGTCATATTCATCGCTCTTGTCTCTTCAAGCTTCCTCCTTTTCGGCGCCAGCGATGACACCACCACCGGACTCACCGTTCCCGTCAGCGATAGCGGGCCGCCTGCATGCATTGCCGTGGAATTTAATCGCATTGACACTCATCTCGTTCTTTCACAAACATCAGATAAGCGAGGGTTTCCAGGGTTGCCACTGACGGAAGACATTTCAGTTTGGTAAATTTCACCTCGAATTTCACTACCGAACTGATTTGTATTTCAAATTTCGTGCTATTTAGTTTTAAATAAAGTGGGCGGTGCTTAGGAAGCGGAAGTGACGTTTAAATTCTTGTGTGTTACCACTTGGTGTTTCCTTATTTTCCTTTTCTTTTTTAACAATTAATTTAATGATCACCCTGGTGATACATTTGTTAATAATTAGCAAATGATCATCCTGGTGATCATTTTATTAATTTTTAACCCATTACAAAAGACATTCCACTTTTCCTTTTTTCTTTCCTTTTTTCCTTTATAACACATTGCACATGCGTAACAGAGCTCCAAACCCAAAGCCGTGGTTGGCCAAACTAATTTACAATTTAAATTTCGCGCTTATTAAATTCTTGTGTGTTACCACTTGGTGTTTCCTTTTTTTCCTTTTCTTTTTTAACAATTAATTTAATGATCACCCTGGCGATACATTTGATAATAATTAGCAAATCATCATCATGGTCATCATTTTATTAATTTTTAACCCATTCCAAAAGACATTCCACTTTTCCTTTTTTCCAGGGTAATTTTAATATTAAGTACTATGATAAAAATAATATGATAATATAATTTTAATATTAACTACTTTGATAAATTGGATAAAATAAAAACTTATACCAATACATCAAAGTAATTATTATAAAATAAACTTTTACCCGCGTCATTTCCAGGTTATCCCTTTTTAAAATAAATTTTTAAATAATGTGAATTTAATATACTGGCACGACAAAAATCGCTCCAGTACATCAAAGCCAATTTTTTAAAAAATAGTGATAACAAAAATCGCTTCAGTACATCGATAACTCATTTTGGAAAAAAATCGTCAGTACTTTTAGAAATAAAAATGTTAATTTTTGTATAACCTCTTCCTCCAGAACATATAAAAATGTCCTGGAGATGAAGTTATTACAAAAAATTATTATTTCTTCCTTTCAACGGTGTAAACTGTACAAAGATGCATTGATGAAACATGTAATAATAATAAAAATACATGTTTTCATCAATGTAACTTGGACAATTTTAACTTATTTTCTAAACCTATATTATCTTCATTTTTTCATTAAGGGAGGTGCTGCTGGACGATGGCAAAAAACTGACTATCGCGAGCAAAAACTCTTTAATAAAAAAACAGTCCAGTTTCTTCTTTTTTCTTCGTTGGGTACAATGATCAATATAACGTTGGTATAATCATCTTTCGGTAAACGAAGGATGATCATTCCAACGATGTATCAAACATATTTTCATTATTAGGTTTTTCATTATAATGGAACACGTCTTTCTTTCTTCATTCTTTTTTCTTTCTTCTTCAAAATGATTTCTTTTTTAAATATCCTGGGTGTAATAGTATTATTAGTATTTTGATCAACCTTATCAGCATACATATAAAGTAGACGTTGACGAGGTTGAAAAAAATAATTGTACTAAAATAACAATAATGTTTTCTTTATATTTCGGTTATTTTAAAAATGTGGCGATATTACCTGTGAATTTGTTATATAAACAGCAGATTCAAAAGCAATACGGCAGCATTTTTAAAACTTAAAATTTATCTGTAAAATGTATTTTAGTTTAACATTCCTGTGTTTAAATTTGGAATTTAAAGTATGTATGGAGGAAATGTTGGTATGTTTTTTATTTTTACTCTTGGGTAAATAAATAGCGAGATAAAACTAAAAATCATTTATCGCTTCCCTTGCCTTTAACAGAACCATGCAAATTATCATACTCATTCCAGCGTACCCAAGTCATGATGAGCTCCGTTTTCTGGGCGAAATATCAAGCGGACAATAAATAGACAAAACTGCAATTGGGAAATAAATGGCTATGCGTGTAGAGCGCATGCCGAATTATTATTTCATAACAAATGTTACAATTTTACTTTTTGAATACGTAAATAAGAGTTCGTTAACTGTTCGCACAGAAAAGGTGGGGTAAAACAAACGCCCACACAAAGACTACTTACAGGTAATAAACATAGCCAAATTATCTATAAAGAACGCAGTAGTTACATGTTGCAAGCAAGGGCGGAGAGGGCGGGTGAAGTTCTTGTATAAAACTTGAAGACGTGACAAGACCGTAGCTTGAGAACAATGATCTTGTCGTGACTTGTGAAGTTCTTTATATAAAGTCACGTAAGGTCACGTGCTATACCGCACGCAGTGCCTGATAAAATTTTTACTGTGAACTTGCAAAATGTAACAACTCTTTCCCGTAAAATACATATTAGAGCTACTAATACCGGTAAAACCAATTTAGCCTGAGGCTTAAATAAACAAATAAAAATGGGACTGGGAAGCAATAAAATTATTATTCGCCGAGGCAAATAATTCCTTTATCGCTTCCCTTGCCTTTAACAGAACCATGCAAATTATCATACTCATTCCAGCATACCCAAGTCATGATGAGCTCCGTTTTCTGGGCGAAATATCAAGCGGACAATAAATAGACAAAACTGCAATTGGGAAATAAATGGCTATGCACGTAGAGCGCATGCCGAATTATTATTTCATAACAAATGTTACAATTTTACTTTTTGAATACGTAAATAAGAGTTCGTTAACTGTTCGCACAGAAAAGGTGGGGTAAAACAAACGCCACGAGCATGGTCGGGTAGGCAATGCTCACCCCACCCCAGCATGACGAGGGAACGCTGGAAAAAACACCCGAGATACAAACTAAATACACCATGTGCAAAAACTCGTAATATACGTGGCAAATAAATATGGAGAGACACAATTGGAAGGTGAACAACGGTGAACAAACTAAACAAGTCATGCCCCTGCGTTGACCTGTAAGCTGTACATGCATCCGCGTTGCTTCGACCCACACTAACATAGTCTTAGGAGTACAGAAAGTTTGCCAGTGCACAAGATATAAACACAAAGCTTGCAGCCATCACAAATCGACCTATGCAAGCCGAAGAAATTCAAGGGGGTGTAGTCAAGCTAGGGGTCCGAATGTATTTTTTAAAAGCATCTGATTTCCAACGGCCCATTGCTCGTATTTGGGCGTCTGAAAATCCGGACTCGGCTGCAAAAGTAGCAGCTCCAATACGGAAGCTATAACCTTATATTTAGTAGAGTCCAGTCCACAATTGTGTAGGACAGTTGCTAAAATTTCATCGAAAAGTTTCCGTTGTATAGGTAGGCCGTCGATTGTACAAAATAAGGGACCGTCAGAGAGATCACGAAAGGAAATATAGTCAACTAAGTACTGAACTGGGCATATGTCTGCCCAACGTGATAAGCTAATCTGAACAGACGGGCGATTATAAGAGTGTTTAAAATCATTAAACTTTATTTTAAAGCCAACAGTGGAACCGCTACTGTCCAACATCCTTGTAACCTGCCCGAGCTGAATGAAAGATGCAGATCGAGCACCAGCCGTGATTTCTTCAATGCGTAGAAATGCAAAAAAGGCCGTGGTAAACATGGCACTGAATAAGTAAGCTCTGTACCGGCTAGAGCTAAGTGAATGTACTGCTTGTATGATTCTGTATAGAATTGGAAGAGTGATTGGTAAACGTGTGTCAATACGTGTTCCGAGTTTACCATAACCTTTCAGCATTTCTACGACCCAAAAGACTTTAGTGGGGTCAGAAAAACCGGACAAGCGATGGCAATAACCGAGTGCAGAGACATAGGTGTATGCGGTCGACGCAGCATAATGATGTTGAAACATAAAGGCAATAAAAAGGCCTAAGTTGGTAGGCGATATCGGCAAAGAAATATTAGGGATATGAAAAATTGAGGAAGAAAAATGACTGTAAAGTCTCCAGGCCCTTTGATAAGTCGGGATTGATGAGGGCTGCAAGCTTGATTTAACTAGTGAGGTGGTTATATCAACCAATTGAATTGCCTGGTAAAAGCGTTTCCGGTATTATTGTCGGGAATGGGTGCGTGGTCACTGGTGCAGCCTGCGTGAATGAGGTGACCTGCAAACGGGACAAAGAATCAGCTAAATGATTTTCTACCCCCGGTACGTGCTTTGCTCGAAACAAAATATTAAATTTCAAGCAGGCCAGCACCAGCCGGCGCACAAAACCCATTATCATTGGATCCCGTGAGGTTGTTTTGTTAATGATATCCACCAATGCCGCATTATCCGTGAAAAAGATGATACGCTGATTTTTCATTAGATCGCCCCAAAGAAGGACGCTGAGTGCAATGGGATAAAATTCTAAAATCGTAATGTTAAAACCTTTCCAGTGCTCTGGCCAGGCGCCATAGCACCAATATGGCCCAAATATTGCACCAAAACCCAAACTACCCGCAGCATCTGTGTACAAATTTAAGGTGCGAGAATCGTGCCATTTATCATTGAGAAACATTGAGCGGCCATTAAAATCATCCAGAAAGGATTTCCAGAGACTTAAATCCCCTTTAACCCAGTTTCTCAGCCGAATAAAATGTTTGGCTGATCTAACACCTTTTGTGAGGTCAATGAAACGACAGAGGAAAGCCCGACCCAGGACAATAACAGAGCAAGCAAAATTTAATAGCCCAATCAAAGATTCTAGCTCTTTCAACTGCACTTTTTTCCGTGTTAGAAATGATGAAACGAGGGAGTGGCATTTTCCAATTTTGTCTTGAGGTAGTCGGGCCTCCATCCGTACTGTGTCAAGTTCAATACCAGCAAAGATAAGGATGCTCTGCGGGCGACTTGTTTTCTCTTGTGCAATAGGCACACCCAAATATGCACACATATGCAAGAATTTCTCAAGGTTAATGCGACATTGGACGAATGTATGCGCGGCCATTAGAAAATCATCTAATATATGGATAAGATGCGGAATGTTTAAATGGTGGTGCGCAACCCATTCCAGAGATGTGCAACCTCGTTCCCAGGGCTTTTCCCTTTTTGTCATTGGGAAGGCGGGAAAAGGCCCTGGCACCGGCCGGTCACATGACTTTCAACACCCAGATATAGTGGGTGTAATAAATTATAATAATAATGAATTAGAAAATCCAAGATGGCCGCCAACCTAAGAGTGCCCACAAAATTTAAGTGCTTAGAACGGCTTAAAAATGCGTTTAGTCTTTGAAATTTTTCCTTCTTTTTGCTACCGACTGTAGGATATTTAGCATATGTTATATTATGGAATGTTGTGGAAGCACCATGTGGAAGCACCATGTAAATATAAAGAATGGCAAGCGGCCATTTTGTATTCTAAAATATATACTTGGTTAGTGTGGTTGTAATCAGTTGTATTGTGGTTCAATCCGTATTTGTTAGATTCTACAATTGGCGACGAGGATGTCTTAAAGAGTTGAACTATAGTTTTAAACGAAAATGAGTTCAAAAGAGTTTGATATCGGAGGATTTCGACCGTTTGATGTGAACAGTGATCCGAACAGTGTTGGGTCTGAATGGAAACGATGGCTTCGCAGTTTTCAGTTATATGCTGACGGTAAAGGACTTATTATTGAGGCTGGAAAAGATGACAATAAGGTGCAGCGACGAGCACTTCTACTTCATTGTGCTGGATCGGATGTCCAGGATATTTTCGATGTTTTGCCTGAGACGGGGAATGCAAAAGAATACGAGAAGGCCGAAGAAGCTTTAACCAGACATTTTGTCACCCAAGTCAACGTTCCGTATGAGCGACACATGTTCAGAGAAATGGCACAGAATGAAAACGAAACGATTGATCAGTTTGCTATACGCTTGCGACGTAAAGCTCAGCAGTGTGATTATGGAGATCAACTGGAGTCTCAGATCAGGGATCAAATTATTTCCAGGTGTCGGTCGAGTGATCTGCGAAGGAAGTTTCTGGAGAAGGGTCAGACGCTTAACCTTAAACAATTACAAGAAATAGCAAGAACGTCTGAAGCTGTGAAAAGACAAGCAAAGAGTATGAGTGTTCATAATGATGGAGTGAACCGAGTTTCTGAAAGGCCTGGTCGACAAGATAGACGTGAAAGTAAAGGTGAGAAAGGTGGAAAAGTTAAGAAGAGTGGTGAATGTTTTCGATGCGGAAAACCAGGACATTTTGCCAGAGATCCCAAATGCCCTGCGAAGGGAAAGGAATGTTCCAAGTGCCACCAGAAAGGTCATTTTGCTGTGGTATGCAAAACCAAAAGTAAAGATCATGGCAAACCAAGAGTGAGTTTTGTCGATGAAGAAGATGAATATGCCTTTACTGTTAAAGAAACATTGGACACAGGGAGAGTGACAGTGTCTGTTGGAGGTATTCCATTGGAAATGGTCATTGATTCCGGAGCGAGTACGAATGTCATTGACAAATATCTGTGGGAAAATTTAAAGAAAAAACACATTAAATGCACTTCAAGGAAAACCACAAAGAAACTGTATGCCTATGGATCAACAACTCCCCTTACAGTAATAGGAACATTTACAGCAGATGTAAATGTAGCTGATAGACACGTGACAACAGAATTCACAGTTATCGAAGGAAAGGGGGAGCCGTTATTGGGAAGAAAGACAGCAACCGAGCTTGGAGTCCTAAAGTTACAAATTCCAGAACAGTTTGTGAACAGTGTGACTGATCGTGTTGCGAGACACAAAGTTTTGTTCCAAGGTATTGGGAAATTGAAAGAGTATCAAATGAAGCTGCATATTGATCCGCAGGTTCGACCAGTTGCACAGTCTGTTAGGCGGACTGCATTCAGCTTGAGAGGAAAGATCGAGGAAAAACTTGACGAGTTACTTCGTGAAGACATTATCGAGAAAGTTGATGGGCCGACCCCATGGGTGAATCCAGTTGTGGTGGTGCCAAAGGCGAATGGTGAGGTCAGATTATGTGTGGATATGCGGTGTGCCAACAAAGCGATTATAAGGGAGAGACACCCGATCCCAACTATTGATGAAATACTCCAGGATATGCAAGAGGGAGGTGTTTTCAGCAAGCTAGATCTCAAGTGGGGGTACCACCAGATAGAATTAAGTGAAGAATCCAGAAGCATCACAACTTTCGTGACGCACAAGGGCTTGTTCAGATACAAGAGGTTGATGTTCGGTATAAGTTCAGCGCCAGAGAAGTATCAGCAGGTGATTCAACAAGTGTTGCAGGATTGCAGTGGGACAGCCAACATCTCGGACGACATTATCATTTATGGTTCTGATCAAGGTGAACATGACAAGCGACTAGAAAAAGTGCTGACAAGGCTCGAGGAAAGAGGTTTAACCCTCAACAAAGACAAATGCGTTTTCGATATGCCAAAGCTTACGTTCATGGGCTTACTCTTATCAAACCGTGGTATTGGTCCGACAGAAGAAAAGGTTAGAGCGGTCGTGGAAGCTCGAGAGCCGCAGAATGTAACAGAAGTGAAGAGTTTCTTGGGCTTGGTGAATTTCAATGCAAGATTTATTCCAGATCTCGCAACTGTTGCAGAGCCAATGAGACGATTGGCGAAGCGAGGAGTACCATTTGTTTTTGGTCCTGAGCAGCAAGAATCGTTTAGAGAACTGAAACGTAGGCTTGCCCAAGCGGAAACCTTGAGTTATTTCGATCGAGACGCGAAGACCAAGATTGTTTGTGACGCAAGTCCAGTTGGGCTAGGGGCAATTTTACTACAAGAGCACAAAGGAGAGGATCGAGTCATTTGTTATGCCAGCAGAGGTCTTACCGAGGTCGAAAGACGATACTCGCAGACTGAAAAGGAGGCCTTAGCAGTGGTGTGGTCGTGCGAAAGGTTCCACGTCTACTTGTACGGAAGACAGTTTGAACTGTGGACTGACCATAAACCTTTAGAATGTATCTATTCAGCTCGTTCTAGACCATCAGCGAGGATCGAGAGATGGGTTTTGAGACTGCAACCGTATTCGTTTACAGTGAAATACCTGCCGGGGCATTTAAATGTTGCAGATTCGTTGTCACGTTTGACAAAGATCGGAGAGATGAAGTCCGGAAGTATAGCTGAAGATTATGTCAGTTTTGTTGCAAAGACAACAATTCCAAGAGCCATGAATTCCAGAGAAATTGAAGAAGCATCTTCTTGCGATGAAGAATTAATGACTATTCGTCAATGTATCGAGACAGGAAATTGGGACAGTCCCAAGTGCGCCAGTTACAAGTCAGTTCGTGATGAACTTTGTATTGTTGGAAAGATTGTCTTGAGAGGTACACGGATGGTCATACCACAGAAACTCCGACCAAGAGTGATTGAATTAGGCCACGAGGGCCATCAAGGAATTCTCAAGATGAAACAACGACTGCGTACGAAAGTCTGGTGGCCGCGGATTGACCAAAAGCGGAAAAGTTCTGCAAAACGTGTCATGGATGTCAAGTTGTGAGTAGACCTATTAATCCAGAACTATTGCGAATGACAGAATTACCCCTGCGACCATGGCAAGATATCGCTATAGATTTCATGGGTCCATTGCCGTCGGGAGATTATGTATTTGCTGCAACCGATTACTACAGTCGATACGTAGAGGTGACTACTGCGAAAAGAAATACAGCTGAAGTTGCGATTAAAAGTTTGGAAAACATGTTTGCAACCCGTGGACTACCGTGGACAGTGACAAGTGATAATGGTCCTCATTTCCTTGCAGAGACGTTCGAATCATTCCTGCAAGAGAATGGAATTGAACACCGGAAGACAACGCCCAAGACAAAGGTGAGATCGAACGCCAGAACAGATCTCTACTCAAGAGGATGCAAATAGCAAGAGTGGAAGGACAAGATTGGAGGCAAGCAGTGCAAACGTACCTGATTGCTTATCGAAATACACCTCATCCAACGACAGGGATGTGTCCTGCTGACTTGATGTTCAGAAGAAAACTGAGAACTAAACTTCCAGAGCTGAGAGAAAATGTTAGATTGGATGAAGAAATGCGAGACAAAGACAGAGAGAAGGAGAAAATGAAAGGTTATGCTGACAAAAGAAGGAATGCGAAGGAGAGCAATTTATCTGAAGGAGACAAAGTGTTGTTGAAACAGCAGCGCATCAACAAGTGGACAACAACGTTTGAAAGTCAACTGTATCAAGTAATTGATAAACACGAGAACAGTGTATTGGTCGAGTCACCCGAAGGTGTTCAGTATAAAAGAAACACAACTCATGTTAAACCGTTCCAGGAAAGAGAATGTGGTTCAGAGGAAATCGAAATGTCAGCGACAGTACCTGAAGTACCTCCAGAAAAAAGTGTTCTACAGCAAGCGGAGGGAGAAACATCATCTGCCGGGGAAACATCATCGCAAGGTGATCGTGATGGGCGATTGCCAATTGGAGACTCTAACCAAACAGCAGAAAGTGTGCCAGTCAAATGCCCAATACCTGTGCGTACCAGACGTGCGCCAAAAAGATAAAAACAGGTTGTATTTAGAACGTTTAATTAACTAAAATTTAGAAACTTTATAGGTAGTATTTAGTATATTATAGTGAACTTTTTAAAAAACTCTTAAAAACATTGAAAAAAGAAAGGGATGTAGGATATTTAGCATATATTATATTATGGAATGTTGTGGAAGCACCATGTGGAAGCACCATGTAAATATAAAGAATGGCAAGCGGCCATTTTGTATTCTAAAATATATACTTGGTTAGTGTGGTTGTAATCAGTTGTATTGTGGTTCATCCGTATTTGTTAGATTCTACATCTTGGACCATGCATTTAAGAGCCTGGAAACGAGGTTGGCATTTGGCTTCCTAATACAGAAAACTTTTTTCGTGAATTGGTTGATTTAATAAGAAATGCTGAACAAAGTCACTCTGACTCGCCAGCCTTTTATTGTCGTAGATTACTATGAGAGTATGAACGCACATTGAGTATTTTAACAACAAGAACCACCAAATATAATCATACCCAACGGAGCAGTTTTTAATCAACGATCTACATGTACTATACTACTATTATTTAAATAGCTTACGAAATGAATTCGACGTTATTGTTGAAAATTATGAACAAACGTCAGAGCGTTTTCACGAGAAGAGTCTTTTCGTTTTTGTTCACAGACGGTTTTTGTGGTCTCCTTTGCCCCGCACTTTGAAAACTATAGTTTTGCCTCGGGTTAAAATTTTGAGAAGAAACCCTTATACTCGATGCTGGCTGTGGCACAGATGCATTATTTGGTACAGACGAATTATAAGTACGTGGTATTCGGCGGAAACGAGAATTCAGTTCTTCGGTAACGATGTGAACTGCTGCACTGAAACGCCTTGTGATACTGCGTTTTCTTCACGTGTTTGCTAAGAATGCTGTAAATTGGACACCGCGAGCGCTTAAGATTGACTGAACGAAATCCTGAACATTCAGTATTCTGCCCTGTCTCTCTTCCGAACAGATCTACTTCTATTTTTCCAATTTACTTCCGCTTCCTCATCTTTCAGTTGTATTCACTTCCGTTTCCTCATCTTTTAGTTGTATTGGTTCATATTTTAGTTGGATCGGTTTATGACATTGATGTATTTGCACATAACATTAAGAAATAGCACATAACACCAATTTATAGCGCATAAACTCGATTGATACATTTCAGATATTTTGTCCGCTAAAAAACTTCATACAATAGTATTGATTAAATATTCATTAAGATCACTGTGCTAGATATACTGCCAGACATGGTGGATGGTGCACGACACAAATTGCGATACCAGAAAAAGGTCTAGGGAGGCGATTAAGTCGTAGGTTCAGCCATAAGCATTCCAAATTTTCACTTTCTAGATCTACTCGTCGTATACAAACTCCCCCATCTCGACCAATTACGAGATCTTTACGAAATAAATTGTAACCATCAATTAACAATAAGCTGCTGTCTATGTGTTCATGTAACCATAACTCAGTTATTGCGGTAGTAACAACAGGCTTGGAACTTCGAAGCGCAGTCAATTCGTCCAGCTTTAGAAGGAGGGTGCGCGAATTTAGTGTGAAGAAACAAATCAGCCTCCATTAATAATCTAATTAACAATCGCCGTTTTGATTGGTTGTTATTTTCGTGTTAAAAGGAGGCGTATCCAAATCACTGTCCAGGCTCTATTTTCACAACAGTACCTGGCACCCAAGCTAACAGAAGAACATCCAATTTCCTGCTTCATACTGGATATCTATTGCTATATTCTATGTTAAGTGCCATTTTCTCAAAAGATATGAGGGGGATTGGGTGAATGGTGGAATAGGGGTATACAAATCCGCCGATCCGCCAAAATTTGAACTAAAATCCGCCGATCCGACAATGGTCTTGTCAAAATTTGGATCCTTCAAAAGCTCTACTATGCAGACACAATCCAGGATTTGAGCCAAAATATTAGATAAATCCGCAATCCGCTGTACAAATAAGATCTGCAAATCCGTGTAAAATATCCGGACAATTTTTTCGGTGAAATCCGACGATCCGAAAACGTATTCCACCCCCTCCCCTCGCCCCAAAGGGTGTTGGGCTGTCAATTTCCCGTTTGTAATCTAAAATGACTGAAAATTGCAAACTTCGCAAGGCTATATTATCCGCATTTTACAACATTTCGCAACGAAACTGTGGAATATTTAACAAATATAAAACATTTTCCGTGTTGATATACAGTTATATCAACACGAGTGGAAATTGGGAAAACGAGAAATTGTGTGGAAACACGACGCCCGAAGGGCGGACTGTTTTCATACAATTTCAAGTTTTCCCAACTTCCACGAGTGTTGATATAACTATATATCAATACGAAAAAAAAGTTTTATATTTGTTTTATAATATAGCAATGTCAAAAGCCCGAAGAATAAGAAAAATTTCCGTGTTTACAAGCGGCGGAAAATTTCCCGTGTTGACATGGAGTTATATCAACACGGCTCTTAGCCAATCAGCGTTCGGAATTTACAAATGCTATATTATAATTTTCGTTGATGATCACGAGTACCCTTTTAATAGGAATTAAGACTTTTAAGGTTTTTATAACCACTCGACTGAGCTACGTAATTGGTGGGGATATCTGCATCCATCAACCGCGAAAGGTTTTTCTGACGCAGTGGTTGGTGATGTTGCCTTCGATGCCTGCGCTTTTCACTGCTTTCGAGAGAAACTTACCAATCTCGTTTTTACCCAAGGGAGCTTTTTGATACCACACGGGCTTTTCTGGCTTTCGTTTGTGATTGATAGCGAGGAAAAACGGTGCTTCGGGGTCTTTTATTGGATCTGGTCGACGTTTCATAAACTCTTTGTAAAATCTTACAGGACAACTTTCGCCGTTTGTTGCATTGCTTCTGCAACGGGATTAAATGCTCGTTGCTACCCATAATTTCAATTGCGTGCTTTTAGCCCTCGTTCAGACTGTCAAACTAAAAACTGGCTGCCGTTTGCTTCGTCTCCGCACAGTTTCACATCGTCGTCGCCCCATTTTAGTTTAGTTCTCCGGAAATTTTTTTTTGATAGGGGCTCCCCAAAAAAATTTGCCAACCTCTCGGCGGCCCTGGCTGATGTTATATGAGACCTTTACTCTTTAGATACATACATACATACATAGACTACATAAAAATTTATTTAAACATTTTAGCCCTAACATCTTTCGATGATTTCCATAGGGGACTTGTAAGATTAAGACTAATGCATTATACAGCATACAAACTATTTACATAATTATTCTTTAGACAATTAGCAAACATAAATAAATAACAATACATACAAACTATTTACATAATTATTCTTTAGAAAATTAGCAAACATAAATAAATAACTATACATACAAACTATTTACATAATTATTGTTTTCGAAAATTAAGTTTCATTAGTCTTTTGTAACAACTCATAGAATTGGATTGTTTTTCAGTAATTGATAAGTTATTCCAAAGAGTAGTAATTGCTCCATTATAACTGAAGGTCTTTTTCTTAAATTCTGATCGTTATAAATAATCCCTATCTATCCATTAGTATACAGTTAGTTATGCAAATTCGTATTGCCTTAATCCTTTTAATTACCTACATGCCTCCTAATGATTTAGCAACACATAACAACGCAACATTTGCAAAGTTTAAAACATATTTATTGATACAAATAACAGACGATATGTCAAAAAATTACAACTATGAGTGTTTGTTAAACTGTTCTACAAGTTTTTTCTCCAAGAATCATTGATAAGCAATTTTATGATCGGCCTCAAAACTTCTAAATCGTTCACCCGTCGCCTTCACAGAATACAGTAATAATATCCATTTATATCCATTATGATCCTATTGGTTATGCAAATTCGTATTGGCTTAATCCCCTTAATTACTTCAACCTTTGTGTTTTACACGTGGGAATTACCTTGCAATCACATTCTGTGTAAATTAATTATATTCCCTTAAAATTTATCAAAAAATACGGACATGCAAACCTCAAGATGTTTCTGACGTTCTGTACCTAGCAGCAACGCATAGCAAGCCAAACTTAATCCCTCTATACTCGATTCTGATTGGTTAAAAACCGTGCCGATTAAACATTAATCGGCACAGTGTGCCGATTAAAGATTAATCGGCACGGATACGAGCCCGCGTGGATCATGCGTGGAGTAAACACAAAATGTCAACTTGAAAACAAATAACTTTAGTTGAAAATGTACATTTTCTGAGCTCTTTGTTTACAATGAACTCTTATTTATGCTTTCATAACGAAGAAAAAGGAAGAAATAAAGATTATTCACAGTTTTTACAGGTATGAATTGAAAATTAATGTCAGAAAGTGCTCTCAAAAATTGACCACATGCAGTCGCGCGTATATGACTTTGCTCGCTTGATTACAAATACAATGTTTCTTATCATTGATTGCTCGTGTAAAATTGACTGCTAAATGATATTAATAGGAAATTACACTTGTTCTCGAAGTATTAATGAAAAAAATCACACTTGTGTTTGGCGAAATATTTATAATACCTACGCACTCGCGGTATTATAAATATTTCGCCAAACACGCTTTTCATTAATACTTCTCGAACCGTGTAATTTCCTATACTAATATCACACACGTGGAGGGACGCTAAAAAATGCCTAGTCAGCAAGTTTTGACACATTTCGCCCGAACATGCCCGCGTGACGTCAATGCATATATTAAGTGAACACACCCTACAAGAGGTCCACCACCTCATTCTATGCTAATGATGATGCGCCGCCCTGAATATTTTATGATGCGCCGCCCCAAAAATCCGGCCCGAACGGTACCTATATTACTACTGACGCAGTATTCAAGTGCGCTGCACTAGGGTGAATAATCATTCTCCATGAGTATTTGCTTTTAACATAAACACTAGATAGGCAGGCAAATGAGGCAATAACCGCAGAAAGTGTTCCTTAATATCTTCCGTCAATCAAAAACATCGTTTGGTAAAGCTCCGTAACATCAGACAGGAAGTTGCAAACGACACAGAGAGCCGCGCAAAATCTTATAATAATAATTTGGAGTGAAAGCGGGCAGACGCAGTATTGACGTGCGCTGCACTGGGTGTGAAGAATTGTCTTCCGACTCCTCCATAAACTAATGCATGTAGTTTTGTAAACATCATGCAAGGCAGGCAATAACTACAGGAAGTGTTCCTAGTGTTCAGAAACATTGAGTCGCTTATATACTGAAGCACCCTATAATATCAGACTGAATGAAGTTCTGAAAACGACTTATTTCATATTGTCACATGTTGCGATTTACATCATCCCGTAATACAGTACCATTAGTGATGCATTTACTGTTTACAGTTACAACCATATTTCGACGTGATATACGAATTAGTAATATATATTACATAATATAATATTATATATATATATATATATATATATATATATATATATATATATATATATATATATATATATATATATATATATATATATATATATATATATATATATATATATATATATATAGATAGATAGATATATAGATAAATATCAATGTAATAAATACTTTGCGAATTATTGTATTAATGATCGATAATTATCTTGAAAACGATTTTTATCTTTGTAAACTTCCAACAAATACATAAAACGTTGCGATTTCACTTTCACCGAAACACTATTAGAACAAAACATCTCTCACAGAATAAAAAGCCGCCATGAAAGTCTTTTCAATTTCAAAATTCGAATTAAAAAAGTACTTCCTCCGTGAGTATATCTATATAATATCGTCTTCATAATACGAAAGCGAACATATAGCTGCATCCGTTCGAGTGCTTGAATAGAGGAAGCTCCATAGTATATTGCTAACATTATTTTCATAATATAGTAATTGTATTATTCCAATGCCAGCAGTCACAACTGCATCTGCTGGAGACAAATACATGTAATATCAGAGTTTTACTGTAATGATTCTGGAGGAATTAATTGGTTCTTTTGTCGCTGTTTTTACGGAACTGATTCAAACGCCACGTCTATCCAGGGGAACTCTACCAAGAGACTGTAGGTTATTAATATTCGAAGAAAATCCTGAACAAGACGAAGTATGTGATGGCTTGATACACCGTGAGTACGAGCAAGGGGGACAGCCCGAGTTGTCTTATTATGAAGAAGAATTATCAGCTTTGGTGCAAACTGATCAAGAACGCAGGCGAAATTTCTGCGAATCATTTCTACGAAGTTGTAAGGCAAACGTCGGATTAGTAATGCAGGCTTTCTTCATAATAGGCTCGCTGATTGTTGGCCTTGTCTATCTTGACTTAAATACAAGTAATGCGTGCATACAATGGGTGCATAACAAGTTCGTCGTTTCTTCACACGTGCGGATTTTACAAATAACTGGGATGTCTTTGAAATTACTGCCGTTTTATGCATGGTTTCCGACAACCGTTTTTTTGTTGTGGGGTTTCAGAGAGTTCAAAAAGAATTATCTGTTGTGTTTGTTTATCTGTCAGTTGGTGACAGCATCCATTGCTTGTGTTTACGGGATTATTGTATTTGATAGGTTAGAGATATTCACTGATTACAGCAAATATAGGTGAGTGCTATGCTGGTGAGTAAAGGTATAGCTAAGCTAAGCTAAGCTAAGCTAAGCTAAGCTAAGCTAAGCTAAGCTAAGCTAAGCTAAGCTAAGCTAAGCTAAGCTAAGCTAAGCTAAGCTAAGCACACAAGATATAGGACAAATGTGGGAATGGTACGAAAATTGATCTTCTTGCGTTCATGTATGGTGCATGGCCTACACATATAGGGGTCCCAATTTTATCCTAAATGTTTCAATGCATGACCGTCGCAGGCTCGCAGGCACTTCTATTTTTGTTTACTTTTGGAATCTTACTCTCTAATGCATGATACAAATTTTTGCCTGCATGAATAATTTTAAATTAAGTACGTGAAAAATGACGAGAACGGAAGTATTCCGGGATACAGAGGATACTGTATGGGTACGTCTGAGGTATATAGCGACGTTGAGGTATTTATATGACTTAATTCAGGATTGTGCTAAGGCAGTTATTACAATAGGCTTGTGGAACGTAAAATCTGGTTGAGCATCTACAGTAGCTTTGTCGTTTAACTGAAACCGCAAATATATTGCTGGAGCCAATAATATGTTTGTTCCAGCTAATGCTCCGGTGACAGATCGATGCTTATATAGACGCTCATGGGATGTGCACAGAGTTTCACAGGCTTCGAGCATTTAAAATTTTAGACGTACAGGGCTCAGGTATTTACAACTTTTAGGGGTTTGAGTTTGTGAATGTTTCTTTCCGATATAAACTCATTTAGCCTGCGAGGCAGGCTCTGGTTAGGGGAAGAAAGAGCCTGCAGTCGCTTCTAATAAATTTTCGTGTATAGCGTTTGCCCGCGAACGCTAGCTTTTGATTGGCTATAGCTCTAATGACACGTAAACTAACAGTAATAGAGAAGTTAAGATACCCTGGTTCCGGTTTACGGGTACGAGTATCGCCATTTTGTTGACCTATTTTTGCTGATGTCAGCAATTTTTCCCGTAATTTTTCACCGCGGTAAACCGTGGTCTACACGTAAAAGACAAACGGGTACGGTTGTTTTCTGCTTACTATTTTTGGGCCGTTTAAATATTACAAATTTTCAACATCTTACCCAAACAAATAATGCACGTATGGCTGGTCAAAGTATTCAACAATTTATCGGCGAACCTCAACAGCGAAAATTGCCATTCTCTGATCGGTTTTCTCACGCCGGAGTATCTTGGATTTTTTAAGTTACAAGTTATTCCCCGATTTACGGGTACGGGTATATCACCCGTACCCGTAAACCGGAATCGGGGTACATTAACCTCTCTAATATCAATATTCAAAACGGTCAGCAATCAAGAGGCATTCGAGGAGTGTCAAGTACAGCATGCACTAAATGTTCTAGAAGTACAGGGATTGTAACAATACTCCGACACTGTGAAATAGTATGGTAGACATTCTATACGCGAGTGCAGACATTCTAGGATTTCTGAATAGAATAAGTGTTGATGTTGCTAAAGCAATATATTATAGCCAGGGCCGTAACTATAGACGCCATAATTCGGAGCGGGAGGGGGGTGAATATTCATAATTTATAATCATGTTCACATACCGTAAAAACAATCGCTTTCAAAAGAAATCCGTCGGGCAGAACACGAGTATATGAATATTCCCCCCCCCCCAATTATTGCGTCTACAGTTATGGCCCTGATTATAGCGTTGAATCCTCGCTCATTTTCATCATCTTTCAAATTTTCCAAGTTGCAAGCGCTCCTATATGTATATATATTTTTGTCACTGAAAAGCCCCTTTAGGGGAGTGTCAATAAAGTCAATCAATCAATCAATCAATCAATCTCCTCAATACAGTGTTTAGTAATGGACAATAAACCTAATAAATGTTTGAGAGTACAGAGAGTTGATCAGGTTTGATGGCTTTTAAAAACAACTGTCCGACTTACAGAAGGCTTTGCATTCCCAGTTAACTTCTCGCTCTAAAGCATTGATTAGTTCCCTCGATAGAAACTCATGGCGAAAAAATGCATTTGCTATACTGGCTGCCACCGAGATAAACAAATGTCTCTAATTATAACAGTGGTATTTTTGTCAAAATTGCGTTTAACAACAACTCTGATGTTTGCCATCCCAGTATATATATATATATATATATATATATATATATATATATATATATATATATATATATATATATATATATACAGGGTGTATAAAAAAAAACGGAGTCCAACTTTTGTGCTTAATAACTTTCTGACTGCTACTTCTAATAAAACGGTTTTAGGCTTATTTTAAAGCCTGTTCATTTATCGCTCGAACAAATGGTCATCCGTGTCTTTAGTGCAAGTAATAACTGCACAGGAGAAAATTTAGTAAAACCTATCATGTTTAGATGCCGCTTAATTATACAAATTTACTGTGTTATTCCATAGTCGGTTGCAACGTTTGAATTTTCTTGTTCAAACTTTAATATTCTTGTTGCCACATCAGAAAAACACGTAAGAACTTGTTAAAAACATTCTAAAAGAGATTAGGTTGTTTTATTTATTTCAAAATCCTAAATTATTTCCAGAAATCCTCAAAACAACCTTACGTCCATGCATGATCGTCCGAACGAGCACCATCGAAACGGGCCGTAATGTAAATATAAATTAGCAAAGCTAAAACACGCTTCAGCCGGGATTATAACGCATTTGAAGTCAGCAAGTGAATTTAAAATAGTGTATTGGAAGCCATTATGACTTGATTTTTACAAGCAATTGCCAAAATGCCTCAATTTGCTCGTTTTGTTGACAAAATAAGTTATTTTCATCAAGTACCGGTTTCTTATTGCATCTCAAATTTTTGACTCTCCAATCGCAATCACTTAAAATATTATTATTCACGAACTTCTGGATTATATTTACGAAACAGCCCACGGTTGAAAAGCTGAATGTCTACGCTTTAAAATGAAAGTAAACCTGAACGTTTTGCTTTGATATTCGTTTCGAAATTTATATTTGAAGCGAGGACTCCGTTTTTTATGACACACCCTGTATATATATATATATATATATATATATATATATATATATATATATATATATATATAATATCGCAAGACACTTGCGTGATTAATTGACATTTCGCAGGAAGTAAACAACAAAATTCTGCTGATATATGATTGGTCAATCCATAGATAGAATTTGAATTTATTATAAGGGGCGGCACTAAATTTTATTAGAAGCGACTGCAGGCTCTTCCTTCCCAGACCCTCGCAGGCTAAAACTCATGGTTTTCCCGGACATAATATATATTATCCACATACAATCATAAATTGATGACATTTCTCACCCTGAATATGTAATGGCTGCTTATATTTCGAATAATTATTCGTATATGATTCTCACATACCAAACTGTTAACTTACCAACCAATAAATAATCATTCAACTGTACGACTCGTGCATCAAGTGGATTTTACGCAAAGAGTGAATTGTATTTTTGACTTTTTTTTAGAATACCCTTCAGTATTCTGTTCATGTTTTCCATTCTCTGTGGTGCACACCTAGTTGCTCGTAAATTCAAGAAAGTTAATCCAACAACATCGTACAGTATGTCCCGCATTATTTTCATCCTTTCGTTCACTTCCCTATGTTCCTTTTTACTTGCTTACATCTACGCCATTGTTTTTGTCAAGTATTTTAGAGAAACTGAAGGCAGGATTCGGAAAGCAATAATCGCCGCATTTACTCCAGGAATGATAATCCCTCTCCATGCGATAGCAAAATACGTTGCTGTGAGAAAGAGTTCGGAGATTATTTCTCCAGATCGAGCTTTTGCATTGTGTTATTTCATACGTGGTTGTTCCATTGTAGTGTATCGAACTATGCAGTCGGGTTTTCAAAATATCTGGCTTTTTATTGGATTATCATTGTTACATGGAGTCTCGAACGTATTAAGTAAGGCAACACTTAACTGGCGGATAAAAATTTGGAAGTTTATTATTAAATTCTACAATCGATCATGCTGCGGGCCAGGATTAACAGTGCAACCTTTAAATTCATCGCGTATTCGTCGATTCAACGCAGATCTTGAAATTCAGAATATCCTATTTGAGTACTCTTCGGTTATTTTAAGTCAGACATATTTAGCCTGTTATTTTGTAATGAGCTTCGATGTTCCACCCTGGCAAGTAATAAGAAATTCCTTAATCAGGATAGCCATAAGTTTGGCCATAGATTTTGTATTCAACATAGTCTCAGTATTCATTCAAATTCACTATTATGACATTCCCATGCAAAAGGTCTCGTTAAAGTACTGGCTACGTCACGTGACAATTAACTCGTTCATGATTATTATTACGGTATCGTTGTTTGGTCCATCACTGCTCATTCTGTTCATGAGCAACAACGATATGTTAAGAGACTACAAACTTAGAAATTGTACATCAGTATTTTAGACTCGGGCTAGAGCTAGGATGTTGGACATGACTAACAAAAGGTTTAGAAGTGAAACCTGACTGTCCCGAATGGCCCGGTATTCTTCGTGTTAATTTGTCTTACCTAATCATTCAAGGCTTCAAATATCCTCAAACCTTTACATTTTATGGCATGACCGAACAAGCAAAATCCATCTTACAAAAATTCTACCGGCATCTACTATACATACACCGTCAGATGTTAAATTATACTTCATTTTAATATAACTATTTAAAAAGCATTTTATATGGGAATCTTCTTAATTCCATGTACGGGGTTCGTGTTTATGTTAATTGTGCATTGTGTTCATTTTCATTTGGTATGTTAATTGTGTTTATGTGAATTCAATTTTCAAAAACTATGAGCTTTCGAGCAATTTTGCCATCAAGAAATAAGAAGTAATGATTTACTATGAGAAATCGTGAAATATAGAGCAAGTTTGCTTTGGATGCCGTTTAGAGTTATAGTGCTTGTGAATTTTGTTGTTTTAATTTTTGACGTAAAATATGCACTGGCACTGGTTTCTTTTTGAATGTAGTTATAAATTACCTGAAATTATTGAATAATTTCAACTTGTTTTGTTTTATTAAGTTCAAAACCTCATCAATAATTCATGAGGAAAACACAAAGAAAAATCCTAAGCGTGTCGTATCTTTATATGTATATGCGATGAGAAATTTCCCTTGATTTACATATTAAACTTTAACTTTGATTTTCTCGACTTGCTAGATCTTTATATCTGATAAAACACTACCGCTCGTATGTTTGTGATGTCTCTGAGTGTTAATTCCACATCGAGCAAGCTGAAAAGTTTGCTTGACTGCGGTGGGAATCGAACCCAAGACCTTTGGTTTGCTAGTCCAATGCTCTATACCAACTGAGCTACGAAGTCAACTGAGTCGGTTCGAGTGACTGATATTTCGGAACTCAGTCTAGTTCCTTCGATACTCAGCCTATAGCTATTTCTTTCGATATATCAGTGTGTTGTTACCATCTTGATTTTTTTTCACATTGAGAGACAACATCACATAACAGATACGCAGTGCATAACAAATGGCTTGCGCACAAAATAGTAAAAGCATTAATCATATTTTGAGTTAATAGATGGAAAATCTGTTGGGTTCTTAATTACTGTACAAATTTCAGACAATTTGCTGCATGCCAATAGCTGATTTTTAAGGAAAAAATGTAAGTTTGCGTGAATAGTTAAAGGGCTTAAACTAAAGCAAATTGTGTGAAATTTTGTACATTAATTGTACAAACTCAACAAATATGAATGCCTGAATGAGGGGTTACCTAGAATGTATGCCGATGATACCAACATAAGTTTTCAAAGTAATAAACTTGATGAGCTTGAAGATCTTATGAATATCGAACTTGGGAAACTTAAAAAATGGCTTAATGTTAACAAGTTAAGTTTAAATGTTGCTAAAACTGAGTTCATGGTTATCGGTTCTCGTCAAAGACTTGCAACATTAATTTGATGACCATGAAACTAATGTTTTTGTTGATGATCAAATTGAAAGAGTCAATAGCTCTAAATCTTTAGGACTTAAAATTGATGAAAACTTGACCTGGAAAAGGCATATTGATGAAATCTCAAAAAATGTCTCGGCCGCAATTAGCGCTTTAATTTAAAGCGAATAAGCTATATTAGTCAAGATAGATCAGCTAGAGTGTATCAGGGACTAATTGAGCCATATTTTTCCTACTGCGCTCCTGTTTGGGACGGCATTGGTAGTAATTTGAGTGATAAATTGCAAAAACTTCAAAATAAAGCCGCACGTGTTATAACACGTTCTTCCTATGATGCTTTATCTAGCTCTGTACTTGAAGAACTTAGATGGAATAATTTATATAATAACCGCAAAATGCAAAAAGCAATTCTCATGTATAAAGTCACGAACAATTTAACACCTATGTATCTACAAGATTTGTTTGTAACTAGAATTAGTCACTATAGTCTCAGAGATTCTGATTTCTGAAGGCAAACTGTTTCTCCCTAAACCTAGAACGGTTATCTTAAGCGCTCCTTTAGTTATAGTGGAGCTTCATTATGGAATAGCTTGCCTGAATCTCTGAGATCATCTTTATCACTTTCATCTTTTAAAAGATCTTTGTGAATCCAAATATTTTTAAGCTTAGAATAATTTTGACTATATTTATTATGTAATATTACTGAAGGTTTACCGTGTTTTAAATAAAGGCGATGTATGTATGTATGTATGTATGTATGTATGTATGTATGTATGTATGTATGTATGTATGTATGTATGTATGTATGTATGTATGTATGTATGTATGTATGTATGTATGTATGTATGTATGTATGTATGTATGTATGTATGTATGTATGTATGTATGTATGTATGTATGTATGTATGTATGTATGTATGTATGTATGTATGTATGTATGTATGTATGTATGTATGTATGTATGTATGTATGTATGTATGTATGTATGTATGTATGTATGTATGTATGTATGTATGTATGTATGTATGTATGTATGTATGTAAAGCTTTTAAATTTCGTGCGCAAGCCATTTTTAGTTTGTTAGAAAAGACGTGAGAGGCATTCACCCCCTGATCATAATATTCAAAATGACGGACATCCAGGGGTTGAATGCCTCTCGTAAGCGCACTGGCTAGGACCACATGCATGGACCATATAAAAATAATAATTCCATGTAACACACAAGTGCGAAATAAAATTATCTTATCGTATCCATGCTATGGCGTTAGCATTTTGATGACGTATCATTTCGAATCATGGCGTGGCAGCGGTTACGCTTTTTTGACTGAGTCGACCTTCTTGTGTCTCTTTATTCTGTTGCACTAATCTGTCGACTATTTTTGCCGTTTTATTATAAGTAATAGCATGGCATTCAGGTCGATTAGTGATTAAATGTACCCGAAAGCCGAGAGAGGTTTAGTAAACCTCTCGAGGCTTGATGGACATTTCATCACTAATCGACCGTAATGCCATGCTATTACTTTGTAATATCATAGTTGCCGAGGGAATCGCGCGTGGTGTGTTGCCTGTTTTGAATGCTGTTTGATTGTCTTATGATTGTGGTACGAACACTTTTCATATATACGCACGCGCGAAACACATCTCCGTGTTCATTCGTTTTAGGCATGCGCATAAACGGAATTTTCTCCCACAATTGAAATGTTCAAGATTAGGGAATAAAAGCTGGCAAAGTGATTGTTCGAATGTGTACGGGACGGTGTCGTCAGATACTGTCCATAGTTGTGCCGATGATTTTCGATGAGGTACAGCTCTCCAATCAGAGGTAATGAGGTACGCTTTTATCTTCTAAATTTCCCTCATCAAGCATGCAGGGGAAAATTAGAAGACAAAGAAATCCTTTGTTTTCAACTAAATTTACCCGGTAAATTTAGAAGACAAAGCGTATGCATGGGTAATGAGGTAAATTAGTGATTAATCGTACCTCGCGAGACAAAGGATTTCGAGGCAACTATGATATTATTGTACAAAATAACTATTCAGAAAATTCAAAAATATTCGCGTTTCTATGACAACACACAACGCGAGCCTTGGCCAATTGCTAAAATTTTAGTTATTACTTCGTGTAACACACCGTAGTTTGTGCATGGCAATTAAAAGTAGGCTGAACAATCAGATGGTATCAAAACTAGAGTAGGGTTATATTATAGGTTAACTAACTAGGAGTAACCACAGGTTAAAAGTGCGACCAATA
>CACRXK020006398.1:0-25325 GCA_902702795.2 Paramuricea clavata | reverse complement strand
GGCGCTACGCCTTGTTGGTCCTACAGCAAATGTTACATATTTGGACACTAGCCAAATAGACATTGTATGTCCATTCTATTGATTCTAAAACGGTTTATAGACATAGTGCTCTAGATTTTTTTAAAAAGGTTATCATCGTTTATATTCAACACAAGGTAGGAAGGAGTGTTAACGTACATGTACAAAATTGTTTGGGATCAACAGTAAAGAATTATACGACAATTCACAACTGTATGCATTTCCTTTTTTGTCTGCACGAGTATCTGTTTGTTGAAGCCAAAATCAGATTGCACAGAATCTCCGATATGAATTATATAGCCATTCACCCTCGCCCCTTGAATGCAAAGGAATGATAGCCGAAAAGGTTTAGCAAAGTATTTTTTATTATATCTGGTATAAAGTGCCCCTACGTTTTATCAGGGACATATATACATAATTCATAAACTGTATATATGCGCACGAAGTCCAGCTCATAGAATTACTTAATTAATGAGTTTTAATAAGCCTTTTAAAGTTTCCATTGATAGATAGGTTCTTTGCCCTTAGTATGGTTTGGTGAAACTGCTAAAATGTCATTTATACAGTATACGATAAAGATTATTTAAAGTTGATTTAAATATTGATGACTCACAGCAGCATTATACAAGTCGAAAGAAGCTGTCGGGTTATTCTTCAAATATAAAGCCCTGAATGGGCAATGGGAATGAAAGGTCTTTATAAGGTTTATAAATTAATGTACCTGCTGTGAATTACTGTAACACACAAAATATGAAATAATTTACTATGAAGTACAATACCAGTGTCTGGTGCAATCTGGTGCATATATCGTCCTAAATATTCAAGTTATATGTACCGCACGCACTGAAACGCATAGTGGTCTTGGTGTTCGTCTGATGACAGATAGCTATACTTCGAGTCTTCGACATAATTATTCTTGATCGTTGAGTTTCAGCAATGTAAATGAAAGGTTACAGTCCATAACGGGTTTTAATCCTGTGCTTTCACAGTCAAGATAGCACTATTGTTTACACACACAGTTAGCGATGTTTGGGAAATCTTCCATTATAAAATAAATCCTTTGGCTTTGTTGAATATCGGATAGGATACACTTCAACAATAAACAACCATATCGTTCATTTAGTATCGTTTGATCGATCAGTCGGTATAGAATTGGGAAGACATATATGTTTCTACGGCGATGCGTGCTCAACTTCGCAAGCCAGGCGCGTGTGGAGTCCTTGGAAGTGTAATATGATCCAGCTTCTTGCTTGAAATCACGGTTAATAGAATCTAATTCTATTAACCGTGATGACATTCAGTATAGCAGGAAGTTGTGTCATGATGAATACGAATTTAAAACTGTTCCTTTCACGATTTCTTGTTGCAAATTACATTTTTATCACCCGAAACTATAACACATAAAATTGCAATTTTCCAAACGTAACAAACAGACTCCTCTACCACCCCTCCCTGAGATCAATTCAATTTACCACGCAGAATCTGCGGGGTCACGTGACCAGCCCCGACCAGGGTCTTTGCTTCACAAGAGCAAAGAGCCTGGGAACGAGGTTGCTGCGGCGCTTGGCTCGTGCCTTCGGCCTTCGTTTATCAAGCGAAACATTATAGGGGCGCATATTTGTTGACAGCCCACTGGCCCCCCCAGAAAAATAGTACCCAGCACGCCACTGGTTATACTACTATAGTAGTATCTACAATGTGTCGATTAGAAATAATAAAGCGCTCACAAGACACTTAATAAAGTGTCTTTTGAATTCGTAAATTTTAAACTGATCATTCGAGCCTTCATTATCCGATTATTTGTCAACTTTAACGATGTTTTCATGGTGAATGAACATGCTATTGCCAAAAAGTTACAAAAGTTGGCATGCATTATTAGCGCTTCACAAACACGATCTTGAAAGAAATAAGTTCTAACTGGTTTCTGGGTTATTAAGTCAGTGAAACGTTTCAAATGAGAGAAGGAAACCAGAATGATTGTTGGCTTCAATCTGGAAAAGGTTCGTTGTAAACTGTATGTTAACCATATGTATGTTATATCAACGAAAATGGTACAAAAAACAAAATACAGTAATAAGCCAACATGCAACTCAATAATTTCGATCACTGCCACGTTGAATTTCCTATCGATACTTGTCATACTTTTTTGATAAAAAATCCCTGCTGGAGCTAGCTCCAGGCCTAAAGCTCGACACACATGTTTCAATACACCGCTAACTCAAACTCTCAAGGGAAACGAAGAATTGTTCGAGTTAACCGGGGCTCGAGTTCATAGTTTATAGATGCACATTTCGGATTATTAAAGGCGAATACCGTAATTACTCGAATAAACGCCTCCCTCGAATTAACGCCGCCCTCGAATAAACGCCGCAGGGACAAGCAAAAATATTATTAAACGCCGCCCTCGAATAAACGCCGCATTATTTCTCATCGATGCGGCGTTTATTCTAAGCATTCATAACATATGAACTTTATTCTTAGTTTTTTTTGGGTTCAGTGTTGAAGTCGAGTTTTAATTAAACAATAAATGCACACTTGTTGTTACAAAATTTGAAATAAACGCCGCCCTCGAATAAACGCCGCACCTTGAGCGCCAAAAATTTAATAAACGTCGCGGCGTTTATTCGAATTATTATTATTATTATTGTTATTATTATTATTTAAGCTTATTTACTCACGGTAGCCTTTCAGAAGTCTGTTTTTCAAAGGGCCGTGCACCCTTACTATAAATTATTATAAAAATATTAAAATTATTAAATATTTAACAAATATAAAACATTTTCCGTGTTGATATACAGTTATATCAACACGAGTGGAAATTGGGAAAACGAGAAATTGTGTGGAAACACGACGCCCGAAGGGCGGAGTGTTTCACACAATTTCGAGTTTTCCCAATTTCCACGAGTGTTGATATAACTATATATCAATACGGAAAGTATGTTTTATATTTGTTTTATAATATAGCACAAAGAAACATAAAGAAAGAAATTTTCCGACGTTTCCGTGTTGACATTGAGTTATATCAACACGGCTCTTAGCCAATTAGCGTTCAGAATTTACAAATGCTATATTATAAAAAACAATCATGTATAATATACTCTATAATTACGGTACTGCTATAACGGTTTTATTTTAATGACGTAACACAGGAGAATGATATTTTTAAAGTCGAAAGACCAAAGGATACGATTTTGTTGCCCTCTGGGGTTGACACTGTCATAGCAACTAGAGTCAATCCTTTCTTTCTTTACAAACTGTTGTGTGTAAAAATGTACTAGGAACAGTACAACACTAATTACGAAAGTATGGATGAATCATGAATGACTGCAAAAAACTCTCCCTGTTTGCCTTCGCCTATACTATATATAGTCTTGTATGATAATACAAACCCCAATAAAATATTGACTATGGAAACATATAGGAAACTTTAGAACTAACACGAACCATGCAAAACAAATTAAAATAGAAATCGGAATCCCTCCAGTACAGATTAAAATAACATTGTTATTAAACCTTCTAGAACAAATTTGAAATATGTTATATCAATACGAAACCGTCTAGAACAAATTAAATCAAATAACAACTCAAGACCTTCTAGAACAAATGTGATACGTTTCCAACCTGTTTCCGGGCAACGTGTGCGCGCATTGGTCCCACACGGCCTACCTGGAAACTGATCGACACGGGTTGTTGCTCTCGAAAAAATGCTGACTCGACAAAGCAATACCTGCAGGATAACTACTTGGATTAGACAACTTGGCTAGGAACAAACTCTCTGCGTCTTGATGTTTGTAATGACGCGATGTCTGTAAAACAGCTCGAGGGGTGATTATACGAGGGTGTATATACGAGGGTGATTTGATTAGGTGATAAGCAAATTTGGTGACCATGTTGTGCACGAGTACTGTTTTGATCTCGAAGGTAAGCATTGCGTTCTTTCACTCTCCTTCCACTGCGACAACCACGAAATGGTCTCGGGATTCCGATGGAAACAAAGCAATTATAAAGAGAAGTGTCTACATACTTAAGAGGAAGACGACGCACAAAGACTTCGAAGGAATGACGGCTTATAAACATTGTTTGTGTTGACGACATTCAAGCATGACGACGCGCTCTTTGAGGATTGCTTGGCTGATCTACATGTATTCCTCTCGCTGCTATCAGGACCAGGATTTGAGGATTTTCCGACACATATCGTTAAGTCCGTTTTGAAAGGTTTTGTTGGTAGTATAAGGCTTGCATAACCATGTTTTGTCGATTTACTGACCGTACGCGAGACTTTTAAATTCGACTCATAGTTTGATCGCCTCAAAGTCATGCGGTGATAGTTGATCGGGAAAATGAGGCGGTATCTCCTTGAAACTAAACCATCCACGATCAGTCCAACAGGATCCTTGAATACAGTGTTTTTTATGCGTATAGATTACCCGTTTAAATAAGGTATTCCCTCTGGACGTCCAGCAGCATTTTGAATATTACCAGGGAGGTGAATGTCTCTCAAACGTGTACTGGCTAGGACCATGGCGTCAGCATTTGCCGAATTACGGGTTACTCCAAAATCATAGGAAAATCATTGAAAAAAAACAAGAAGTCGGCCTTCTGTGTACCTTATTCTGTGTCATTACTGCTGGTTTGCACAAGTGGAAACGCTTTAGGTTATTTTGATAGCGAAAATTAACAATTATTGGATGAGGTTTTTGTGATATGCGGAATTATCAAAGTCGTTATCAGCCGAACCGAAGGCGAGGCTGAAAACGCTTACCGAGACCTTGATAATTGTGCATATCGCAAAAACCGAATTTAATAATTGTTTTTATTATACATTTGTTTGTGTTAAATAGATACCGCTTGCTAATGATCGCAGTCTCATTTGGAGATAACTCAGTTATCTGGTAGCAGATAACTGAATTTTCTGTATATAGGATGCGTAATTCGCGATTTAACTGTAAGCTTTTAGCTAATCAAATTGCTTTTACCAACTACAACTGTATAATAATTGTTGTTATTGTTTATAGTTAGTTTACTTAATGATTAACATGACTAGTCTTTGAATGCATTTAAAGTAACTTATAGTTAAGTATTTTTTTACTGTCGTGTTTTAGATGGAACATACAAATCTACACCCTGGCATGTCTACGTGACTGCCCAATCTTTAATCCACCCCTAACTGCAATTCCCGCATTGTTTTACTTTCTGTACAATTTGTAGCGCACTGAATTCAAATTCGCGGCTACTATACAATACGTCGCGTGACTTGTACAAAAGATATTCTTATTTACATACGCTGGAATAAATATGTTGAACGTTGTACATCTTATTCTTATACGTTGCTAAATTGTTGAGTTAAAACATTTTCTTGTAGCCATTGCAACCCCTGGTGACTCTTGTATTTCGCAACCAAGAAGAACAATCGGTCTGAGAACTTTCTCGACTGAAACTATAATAAACTCATTCGCTATGTTGCAATGTTGCATCCAGAAGTAAGTATAGGTGATGGAGAACGTGGATTGCAGCGGGAAAAAACAAACACGGTTGCAAAGCATTTGATTAAAGCGTCAGCAGTTGAGGTGGTTAAGTTAACGTCAAGTCAGCTAGTTCCATGGTGCCAGGCAATGATGACGTAACTAATTTGGATTTGAAAAACTTCTAGAATTCTTTGGGAATTCGAAATTCCATTTTTTATTGCATTAACTATAGTTTTCAAAAATATTCACCTTCCTTCCTTTTAATTAAGCATTTTTCAGCCTGGCACACTTTTATCAATCTTTCTCACTGCTCTGCCCAATTTTCTTAGCCGTTTCCTCATCGCTTCTTTCTGATGTAGTACGTGAATTATCTCGCTTGTGAAGTGATGTTGGGTGTAAGATTGCGGTATTTGTTCACTTCGTATATGCAGTCAAACATGCATTGAGCGACACTCCTTTGATCGATCAACCTTTCTCAAGACGTATGTTGGCAAATTCCCGATTGGTAAATGCTGTTGACGTGACCTTCATTAAATGGCCATCTGTATTAAGCAGACGTGGTAACCTTTCGCACAGTCTGAAATATAGTTTTTTTATTGTTTTGTGTCTCCTGTAAGGGAGGCAATGCCCAATTAAGTGTACATCAATAATAGCTTTTGCCACCCTACATATCAAGGGTGATTTTTTTTAGCTAAACCAAACTTAGACTTAGTAGCTACTCCTCAAACGGCTATTTTGTCATGTTCATTTCTCTGTATTAAGCGTTAACTAACCTGCGAACAGGTTCGATTTTAGGAGTCTATGGCACCAAGGAAGTGGTATCTTTATTTTGGGAATCAATGACAATATAATTCTTCCGCTTTATAACAAAGTTATGCGGCTCACTACAGTTCATTTCTACCTTTTGGTTGCATCTGTGAGATATCAAATAATTATTTCATAAATAGTATGGAATGAGGATAAATTAATCAATTAATTTCGATCCATTCATCAAAATATCTTATAACCACTTGAATGGCCGCAAATACTTAAATAGTTTACACAATGTACGGTAGATGGTTAATGAAATTCACAAACAAGAAGGGCACAATAGGGTGCTTTTTGCGGCATTCCAGATGTGAGTGGTTCAATGTTGAAGCAGCTCCATCCACAACAAAACTCTGCCTTATACTTTTTACATAGTCCGGGAACCAACACAAAACAGACAATATCACATCGTAATCACGAAGTTCAGTTCTGAAAAATCTTTGTGTGACACAGAGACTGGACAGCTGGGCTGTTCATATACCCAAGTCTTGCCCGTGACTGTGGAGGACTGAGGAGGTATAAGTGATACATAAACAAGTTAGGCGAAAATCATGTTGGGGTGGCCTGGAAACGTGTACGAGGTTGCTGAGAAAGGTTAAAGTAGGAAAATCGTTCTAAGATTTAGAATCCCTCATGTGGTAACTGCAAGAGCAACGTCGGCTCACTTTCATTCGGAGTGAATACGAATGCAACGAATAAAAAGAGCAATTTGTTGGCAGTATTCTTTAGATCAATCAAAGACTTCGTAGCTAAAGACTATTCTTGTTATCTCTGCGGTATGAAATTTTAAATGCAGCGGAAGCTTTTCCAAGAAAAAGCAAAAATTTAATCCAGAAAAAATAACATCAATGAACTATAACGTTTTCTGAAATAGGTTGTGAGAAAAAACACTATTTTTTAAATTTTGTATATAAACCGTATCGTAATGTATCGTTAATTCTTGTCATAATTTGACATTTGTATACTCTCAGTGCATTTTTTAAGGATTCTTCAGTAGTTGAGCAAAACTGCCAATGGTCCCATTTTTCTTGTCCTCCCTCCCCTCCCCAAGATTGTATGTGATCGCCGAAGATGTGAGCCTAGCACCGCTGGCACGAGTTAGCTAGGGGGATCTGGAAGCATACCCCCCCAGGACATTTTAAATATTTGAGTCTCTGAAATAGCATTTCCTGCATTCTGAGAACAAAATTTAAAATAAATCTCAGCTTCTCAAAGCAAAGTTTTAATGGTGAAATTTGTAATAAATTGCATGCTAAACGTTCAAACACAACATAAGTTTAGGAAAGGGTCAATACCAACAAATTTTGTTTTTAAATATTTTTTTCAATGTTAATTCCTTTAGCTACTCAATACAGGTCTTAGGTCCTGGCTTTCGGGCAATAGGCATTTTTCTCTTCAGTGGTGGGCAGAGGAACGGGCCCAGTGAGGCAAATGCATCCAGCAGCCCATGGTATTAAAAATGTCTGATTGTATACTCTACACTCTTCTGAAAGCATCTTGGTAGTAGCTGGTTTTAGCATTTGCTATACACGCGAAGACTTTTGTGAAATATTGTTTAATTAAACTTTGCTATATTGCCTTTTTTGTAAATGCCTTTGGTCGTGCTTTAATTTCAGGTGCCATCCACGTACGGTTTACTAGAGGGGTGAAAGCATACAGCACGCGCTTAGGGAGCCATTTATTTAACATGTGTACGATGGTGGTAGTGAATATGCTGACTTTATCGTTAACGGCATTGGCATTATTGACCGACTCCCAGTTCTCTTTATTTTATAGCGTAGATTAAGGTTGTTATTTGTAGCACAAACTGGGCCATTTCATTTAATATCCACCTTCTCCCCCCCCCCCTGTTGACAAGATATTCCGAAGGGGTCTGAAATTCTGAATTTCTGAGGGGGCGTTGTAAAAGGAAAATGTCTGAAAGGGGTCAAAAATTATTTTAAAAATTCCCGAGTGGGGAGGAGGAAGGTGCTACCTGTTGACGAAAATTTCTGGGGGGTCAATAAATTCCTGAAAATTTCCTTGGGGGTTTATCGTAATGAAATAACGTCAGCAGGTATTTCCGAGGGTCTTGAGAAAAATTGTTAACTTGTAAAGGCGGTTCTAGAAAAAATAGTGAATTTCCAAGGGGGTCTTTCGGAAAACCTTTTCCGAAGGGTATTAAAATCATGCAGTAACCTCGTCAACAGGGGTGTGTGTATAATAATTAAAATGACCCACTTCGGACAAACAAACTGAAATTGAATTTCGAATAAATGCAAATAAACTCTATTATATTATTGTCAAGCCCGCAAGAATTATGGTAATATTCGGACAAACTCACTTGTGACGGCAATTGGAAAACATGCTTTTGCAGACCTATCCCGACTAAATTACTATCTTCCATTTGCCGTATTTTCTTGGAGATCGGTTTGGCTTTACTTTTAGGACAATTAGTAGACATTGATGATCGGAGTGACCGATTCGTGGGAGATGTTGTACATGTACGTCGTGGTAAAGCTTTGACATACTGTTTAAATTTGGTCCAAAACGTCCCGACTTCTTATGCGGGCCTGGATAACTTTTTTAAGATTAAAATCTTCACACAATGTAAATTTGATCAAAGTCGCCGGCAATTATTAAGCCCTGATTCCACGAGCGCTTTTTGTTACCGAAATGCGAAATATTTCGCCTGTTTCTTTTGAATTGTGAGCAATCAAGTAGAAATAATTTATTCGAGTGGTCGCAATTCAAACGAAACAGGCGAAATATTTCGCGTTTCGGTGACAAAAAGCGCTCGCTGAATCAGGGCTTTATGCCATTTGATGGTCGATCACGCAGAACTAAAATCAAGCCCTCTTTAATGTATGCACAATTTCTTTCTCATCTACCTGTACAGCAAACAGTCCTGGCGGATAATATTTTTTCAATGAAGGTGATGGAGGTCACAAAAGAGGTCTTGAAGTCCTAAAAGGTCTTGAAGTCCTCGTGAGTTTAAGTCGCAGCGGCCACCATCAGCTATGATAGATAGGTCACCATCAGCTATGGGTCGATCGCGACGATGTACGTTAAAATTATTGCTAATTGCAGCAGCAGGGTATGGTATATGTGAATTTAGCCATGATTCAGTTATTATAGTTTAACCAAGGAAAAGTTATTAACTGAGAACGATGCCGCATAACTAAGTTGTTTTGTTAGTTATATGGCACGCATTAGTAAGCATTACTGAAGGTACAGCGTTGTCGACAGAAAATAGAAATACCACGAGTTTTAAAGGGCAGGTTTTAGGGTTATGATGCTTAATACTACGGTGGTGTTTTCGCGTTCGATTGTTCTTACTTGGATATAATTATCATTATAATTAACTGTCAGTATAGTAGAAGTGTATTTTTGAACGCGGCAGAGGATGACGAAATAGAATTATTAATCATTGAGCAGTGGCCTATTGCAAATTCTTTGTTCGTGTTATTCAGCTTATCCACTATAGATACTTCCTCCAATCGGAAGGACGGTATTTTGTGTGATTCTTTCGAAAATTGGCTATGCGACTAGGAGTGGGTAATGGTATCTACTGTAAACACATGTCGTTGGTGTTGCTCGGTTTCCTTGCGAAAGTCATGCTGAGTGATCACTGATTAATTTATGTTTATCGATAGCCAGTGGGGCTCTAGCATTGAGCGAAGCGGTCATTAATTTTTAAATGTTATCACGGATAGTTTTTGAGATGTCATGTTCATCAAAATGCTTATCAAATATTGAAATTTTCACCAAAATATGGTACAATTGCCACGGTTTTGTATCCTCTTGAGGTCAAACTAGACCCAAATCGTAGGAAATGATATTTCCGGCTGGCGTTCTAGTTTTCTAAGTAGGCCAATTAATTAAACAGTGCATAGCATAGATATTAATAACCCCCAGAAAATAGATGGTCAATATCGATATCCAATAATGATGCAACACAAATTGGAACAAACTAAATGAAGACGTATATAGGCCCAGAAAGCCCTTGATGAAATAATATATTACACGCACTATTTTGCTCCCCGCAAAATGTTTACTTTCCCAGGATACTATTATATTATTATTATTATTATTAAAACTCTCTGGCAAATAATTGAATAACAGGGTAATACATCAATTACGATTACGATAAAATAACTTAAAATGTCTATAAAGGTAAAAATTTAGTTTATTATATTTACATATTTACATTCTCACACCCACACTCAATCTCACCGACATTGCTTGAATGACAGTTGCAAAAATGGACTTATTAATAGCGGAAAAGGATGAAGTTTTAGTTACTTTACATGATGCTCTTGAATTTCCCGATCTCAGACTGTAACCGTGGGGACTCAGCCACATCTAGTAGATGGTTTAAAGGATGACATGGTTGTTGTACTGTATTCATATATTCTTGGCACAAGATATTCCTACTGTTTGATAGCAGTGTGAGTCCAGCGATTCGTAAGGAGTCATTGTATTCTGACGCTGGGTAAACAATACGCACTGCCCGTCTTTGGACATCCTCAAGTTGGTTACTTATATATAACAGGATGTTCGACCATGCCGCAGACGCATATTCAAGGATTGGACGTATAGTCGTGCAGTATACCATCACGAGACCTTTACGATTAATTCCTGCTTGTTTAAGTTGGCGAAGTCCAAACAAACGTTTAGAAGCTCTCTTGCATTTTTCAAGGGAATGTTCACACCAAGATAGAGTATTGTTAATAATACTCCTGCCAGAGGGGTCATGGAGTTTCTTGTATTATCTGGCATCAAAATCCAGTATTATGGGCATGGAACATTCGGGCAGCCTCAAATTGTCTTTGCACACGAAGAAGGATTAGCTCTGTTTCAAAGCCATCACCAGGGAAACATGACGCAATATATTTATTGGAAGAAAGCTAACAGTGCGTTGTCATATTACTCCAGCAGAAAGCGTGTTTGGTAGAGAAGCGGAAGTAGAGAACCTTGCGAGGTTGGATTTTAACTCGCATAATCGGCGAACCGCACAACGCTGTTAAATTATAACCTATCGAGTCATCTGGGGCGAGCCCAAATTCAAATTTATATGTTTATAGGCCGGTTTACACGACCAGTGTTTTGGGCACGGCACCCCTAAAATGGGCACCCGTGCCCAAAATTTTAGGCACGGCATCTCTGCCTTTTGGAGTGTATAAACGTGACAAAAATCGCCACCGGTGCCGCAAAATTTAAACGTGCCGAGACTTTCTCACGAGGTAGTCTCGACACGTCTAGCAAGCTGTGCCGTGCCCAAATTTAGAAAAAAATAAAAAATGTGTTCGACATCGAGCATGCGCAAAACAAATTTTCCTCTTTCAAACATGGCAGCAAGCGGCGAAAAACTTGCGAAAAACTGCAACTTGTCAAAAATTAAAAAAACGAAGTTAAAAAACAAATTTAAACAACACAGAATGTGAATGTTGTTCTAGTTGGCTCGGAAATGTTGATACCACTGTTCGTCGCTGAATCTCTAGAGCAGTAACTAGGTCGTAGCAAATGCCATTTGCTTTGAGGCGTCCATACTTTGATGCGTCCATACCTCTCGAATTCGAGGCGGGTGAATACAAAATGGCACAATAATTACGCGAGAAAACAGCTCCATTCGTCTTTAAGGGCCTGTTCATATGGGCAAAAGTTATCCCGGTTAACGAGAAAACTTTTCGACTAGACAAATGCTTTTGTTCTGTTCACATGGAGAAACGTTATCCCGCTTACCGGGTAAAGTTTCCGGCTGTGACATAGCACTGAATATCAATTGAATTAAAAACTTGCTAACACGACAGAAAGTTATCCTGCTAAGCGGGAAAGTTGTGTTCATATGGGAAAAACATTATCCCGTTCACCGAGATCTGGCTTGTCAACAAGCGAGATTTCGGTACACGGGAAAACTTTTTGTCTTATGTGAATGCAGTGTAACTTTTCATATTATTTTCATACCAAGGCGAGATCTCGCTTGTCAACTTGTCGAAAAGTTTTCTCGCTAACCAGTATAACTTTTGCCCATATGAACTGGCCCTTCAACTACTTTTCTAGTATTAAATTGTTTTTTCCTCTCGATTTTGGGTTCATATAATACTCTTCTTCGTTCCAATAAATAAAAATATACAATTCTGTTTCTGTCTGACATATTTATTCTTTAAAATATACCGTCGTAAACGGAAACTAGAGGTGCCGTTTTCAGATGGGCACGGTGCTTATCATAAAAGTGTGTCTACAAAAAGTTGCCGTGTAAACGAGTAAATAGCGAGGTGGCGGGTTTGGCACGGTGCCCATTTTTAGGGGTGCCGTGCCCAAAATACTTGTCGTGTAAAACCGGCCTTATATTTAAGCGCTCGAGATTTCTTACCACTTATCGATTTTATTTAAAACATTCTTGCAATGGCAACAATGTTCCAACTCTATTTCGTAGCCAACAAACACGGTGCAATATATATTGATAAGAAAAACCCCAATATTAACACTGACAAAATAAAGAGGGATTTGTACTGGAATATTCAACCCCCTTGCCTGACGATCAACCAATATAGCCATTGAGTAAACTGGGCAGAGCACAAGTTCAAATCCATGTAATCCGTCGTCTTCTCGTTTTACTGCAGAATATGCGAGTTGTAACCCAGCATGCAGAATCAACTTTGTGTTAAAACTGAACGCAGTGTCGGTTTTTTTTTCAAGAATAGATTGTATGAAAAAGGGTTATAGATATAGTGAAAATTGTGATGTCTGTCGGTTGAAGTAACAGTTAGTGTTACATTGTTCACGATTATGCTAAAGATAGAATAATACGGGCAAAAGAATTGCTGCAACTTGCAATAAAATTTGATTTCTAAGCGCATGTTAATTGAAAATGTTTACACACACATTACAAATCACGAGGCAACATGTGTCAACATTTCTACTTAACATGCGTTGAAATCAGATTTTGTTGCAAGTTGCAGCAATTTTGTTGCTCGTATTACTCCAGCTTAAATTGTAATGGCTCGATCCTTTCTTGAAATCCTACAAGTTGACGCCATTGCATTTGCCAATCTGGACGCCGTAGCAGTCGAGTGTATATATTACCAAATAACAGTGTATTTGCATGTTTACTATAACGTTCCAGATGCCTAAGGTGCTTCCTTTGGGTATTCCAAGGGTGAGGTTGTGACGATGTTGAAGAACATTATGTAGAACGATTCTGTAAGCCGTACTACACAATTAGGCCGCGATTGCAAACAAAGGCAAAACTGATTATATATACTGAATGACACCGTAACACGAAATTCTTATGAACGATCGTTTTCCACGAAGCAAACAGCTTGATCGTAATCCAGACCTAGATCTTGTACAAAACTTTCTTAAATCACACTGGTTAATCGAAAGAAAGCCATGTTGAAATGTGCTGATGAGTTGTAGAACGTGGCCGTAATTTCGTAAACCTTCTAGAAAACTAGTACCGTTCTGAGACCTTGTGGTTTCTCGTGAATAGGAGTGACAGTCGCTGATTTCCAATCCGAGGAAATGCGACTAGAGTAGACCATGAGGTTGAGGAGAGTTGAGAAGTTCAGAGTCCAAAAGCTTTTAGCGATTTGTTCGTGTGCATTGGTGATTGGTTGTGTCTGAGTATCTATTGTAATTATTTCTTATAAGTGCATCATAACAAATATATAGTTCTACGTATGTACTGAAAAGTCAAACAAAATTATCATGTATATGTAACAATTTTATGCCTATTCTAGCATGAAAATAATTCTTCTTTCGTGTATCGTGAGTAAAAGTCGCGTGTCGTGGGTGGTAAAATGCGCCAAATTTGCATTATTTGCTAGTAATCTCTTGTTAAACCCATTACAAAAGGATGTCCACTTGATATTAATCCGACAAGTGTAGTCGTGCTATTAGTTTACTCAGTATTTTGCCATTTGTTGGGCTCAGAAAAGTTCAATAAGTAACAAATTCATGCATATTTCAGTGCAAGTGATGGTAGGAAAGAAAATTTAATGACAATACATTTTATATTAAAACTTAAGCCTACGGTTACACTACACCGTAGCGGGGCGAAAAAGCGCCTATCAAATACGGAATGTAGAACTTTCAGAAGCTAAGCGAAAAAACATCTTTTCGTTGCAATAATTCCTCTGAAAAGATCTGAAATTTAGGTACGGATATAGGAGTTTTTTCACGTCGCTACTGAAAGCTATCTGGTAGGTAGCCTACCATGTAACTCTTATACAGTATACGAACTTTTGCAGCCTGTCGCCAGAAATAGTGCTTACAGTGAAACAAAGTTCTGCGACGGCCTCTCTTTACAAAATCATTTTCTGCAATTAAATCTGAGATCTTGTACACTTACATGACGGGCCAAACCCGTTTATAATGATTATTGCATTGTGTGCTGATATGATGAACTTTCTCTCGGAAATCAAATTAATACGAAGTTTTAAACCACTTGAGTTTGCTTCGCAAAACGCATTTCCCTTACCGTTAATCGGTTCTAAGGGCGCGCTGTATTCGGCGATTTTAATGTAATCTGAAACAACCGACAAGGGATATTAAACAAAAGGCAAATATCAAAAGGAAATCAAAAAAATATTTAAAAAACAATATTCCAAAAAAGTATTTCGGAAAAAAATATTATTTCAAAAAAAGTGTTTCAAAACATATATTATTTCAAAACAATACATTAATTAAAAATACATTAAAAATATCTTAAATATCCGCGTTTTATCCCCGTATCCGCTCCGTGGTTTATCCTCATATCCGCTCCGCCTTTTATCCCCCTATCCACTTCGTTTATCCGTTCCGCTGTGTGTCCGCATCCGCTCCTTACCCAAACCCAATGACTAGAGGAGTCAACAAATCAGTGTAGCAATTAAAAAACTATGTTTTTATCCGAGCATAGTTTAGGTATGAATTAAGTTTTCAATATTTATTGTACAATGTCATTGTCTCCAGTTAATTTCGTCACTATTTATTTTTCTCCTAAATTAATTACTAATACGAAGAATTTAATTTCGCGAAGTCACAAGGTGTTATGAACACAAGCAGTTTTACCTGTTGAAATTTCATTTGATATTTTTGTTATAGCTTACTCGGATCTACAGATCAGGTTGGTCAACCCAAAGAACAACAAAACTGCAGGAAGAGTTGAAATATACCATCCTTCTTTTGGCTGGGGTACTGTCTGTGGTCTCCCGCCCTGGACTATTGTGGAAGGTGGGGTTGTATGTCGCCAGTTGAATTTCACTGGAGCGAACGCGACAATGTGGTATAAAAGCCCCTATGGCCAAGGAAGTGGTCCAACATTGCTTAACAACATTAAGTGCACTGGTAACGAATCGTACATATGGGATTGCAGTCAACCTGGATGGAATGTGTATGACTCTTTGTGTGACGATCTTGATTTGGATGTGGGTGTTGATTGTTACTGATGGCAGGAATGCGGTGATCGATATTGGACTGGAAATTTGATTGATTTAAAGGTGTTTATGTGAGTTTTTTCATAACAGATGGCCCACTCAAACGATATACTTCGATAAAATTATTATAGTACTTTCATAATAAGTTCTTGTGGCGAAAGTATAATTGTTTTACTTTGTAGAAAGCACACGTTTATTAATTTAGTAGAGCGCAGGTAAAAGACCCTGGCTTGCGAGGTTGGCAAAGCTTTTGAATTTCATTTGAATTACAAGCGAGTATAACCAATACTAGTCAAGTTTAACGCGACTCTTAAATATGTGTTAGTGTAACGCCCGTATTCTAAAAGCTCACTCACACTCACATTCAATGAGTGGAGGTTCAATCTGAGCTTCTCTTGAGTATCAATTCTGTTTTTGAATAGCTGGAGGGTGAATAGTCGCAGAGAACGGTACGGCACTAACCCTCCAGCTATTCAAGAACAGAAATGACACTCGAGAAAAGCTCCAATTGAACCTCCACTCATTGAGTGTTAGTGTGAGTGGGCTTTTAGAATACGAGCGTAAGTCTTCGTACTAACACAATGGATCAACTAAGTCAGAAATTTGATAATTTATACGATCTGGATAACTTTTTCATTGAAATTTGCGATCTGTACATCTTCGACCTTCTATTGTCTAAAACTCCTACTCTTCTAATATAGTTTTATATTTCAGCCAAATCTAGAGTCAGTATGCAGGCATGAATTTCTGAAGGAGTTTCTTTGTTTTAGCTAAGCGACTGTACTATTGAGCCACTGCCCCCCCCCCCCCCTAACAATTGCTGATCGAGCATGCTTAAAATTTTTCATTTAAATCATCTGGATTAAAAATTGTTAATTGCTAGTTACGTAAAAGTAGAACAACCTTGCTTTTTGCTTTTCAACTCCAGAATTTGTTCACACTCTAACTAACCAGTTCTTATAGACATATGATTTAATCATGAATAATAAAATGACTGGACAGAATGCTTGATTGTGAAACGATGATCAACTTGATGAGAAATTATGAATTTCAACAGTCACTGGCACTTACATGTTCATATGAAAGCAAATTGAGTATGAACTTAATTACAAAATTGCGACCTGCAGATCGACTATATAACTACAGTATACATAATATATGATAGCAAGGTCATAGAAAAGAAGTTATATTCCTTGCACATACACGACCTACTCAAAAAGTAAGGCATCAAAAAAGAACGAACAACGTGTACCTCTACTGTGATATTTCCGCTTGGTGAGTTGTTTTCGTAACATCGTTTTTCATTCGGCCGACAAAATCGAATACAGAAAAAGACAAATACATCAATTATTACTGCGTGGGCTATCTTTATATATAACTCACAAAACACCACCTAGTCTGACGTTAGAAATGCATTTAGCGCAATATAATTGTAATCACTATTTAAGTGAAATTTAATGCCTATTCAACATAGAAAGTATAGGGAGAACAGTTGTTCAACCATAAACAGTGCCAGTTGGGGTGTGTTTGATTCTCGTGGTGCCTTTATATTGTCTTATCCAGATAAATCGACAAACAAATAAAATATCGCATGTACAATTATACCATCATACTTGGCATATTGTGAACGAAATACTTCGCCTTTGGTTTGCGAGCTTTTAGCTCCAATTATTAAGATAGGTTGGAAACCAATAAAAACAAGAATTGACAATCTAAGTCCATCAAAATCGTCTATTTAACTTCCATTATGACAACAATAATAATCTTTAATAATTAGGGATGCGTGAATCATCTTACGGTGCTTTTCATCAGATGCCAAGATGACCAAGTTTTTGATCAGACCTTGATCGTCTGGTCTGAACTTTTGTCGTATCAAACACACCCTTTGGCTCTGGCTATAAGATATAAGTTTTACGTACTTTGAACCGCGAGGTTGTTTAGCTGGTGGTCAGTTAACTGGTGAGCTTCAAAAATGTCATTAAGAAAAGAAGCATGATTTCCTGACTCTAACCTGCATGGTATAGCCTTCCTCAAACTAATGAAACAAACACACGAACCATGCATCAATGAAACAGTACATGTGGGTATCAGCATTAAACAAGAATTCATAAATAAATGATCTAATAAAGTCCACCCTCAATTTAAGCACCCGTATCTATTAGATGCACAGGGTGTTACCGGAATTTTGCAATAGTTCGGTTTTGCAATAAAAAATTACACGGTTCGAAAATGTCCACTAAACTGGATATACCGCAAATTTTTGACAACTTTGTGATAGTGTGGGCATTTTGGGGTCTTTTGGTATCTCTATCGCAAAATTACGCTGAAAAGCAAATTTTCGAGCGCAGCAGGCTTGTTTCTAAAAACCACTTTCGCACGCTATTTCATTCAAATAAACATTTGTTAATAAATAAACAAGTGTTCTATTCAGAGTCGTCGCTAGCGGGGTGTGGGTGTGTGATTACCCATAAAAAATCTTTTCGGCAGGATGACGGGTTTGTCGCCAAATCGTTTTCCAAGTCACCAAAAACACGAATTGGATAGGAGAGACAAGAACTGAAATATCTGAGCGACACTGATGAAAAAGTAATATATAGTTATAGTAACAAATGTTTTGTATTCCCTCTCCTCCCCATGCTCGCCAACAATCTTGGGAAGAGAAAATTATTAATTTGCGGCTGAAATGGTGTCGTCAAATCCAATACTACCGCCTCCCCCATGCTTTAGCCTCTTTGCGGACAGCCCTGTTTCTATTCACTCTGCGAACGTTGGAAAGTATTATTCAAGAAATATGGCTACCCTATATAGAACTATGTTAAAGTAATCGCTCCTCTCAAATAGGTACTCCTTATCTGATAAACGCCTCTCGCCACCCTTTGAAGCCCTTACGGTACATAATGCTAATCGTGGATTTTTAAACTAGTGACACTGTACTCACCAGCCAAATCCTCCTGATGAAAACCAACGGTTCTTATATTTCCCATTATATAACGCCATTAAAAGTAATTAAATTAGTATTAGTTTTAAAGTAAGCTAACTAGTTATCGCCATGTCATTTACAAGCATAAGAATCTTTAATACTATAATTACTTGTAGTGCATGACTTCCAAAATTATGCTTGTAGTGAACGTATTTTAAGAATTTGTAGTAAATTTTGTAGGGCATGATTTGCATGAGTATGTAGTGAGTTGCATGCTATGGTTTGTAATGAATGTCGGCTTAATATAGTGTCAATGCTAGTCGAGACTTGCATATGGCTTGTAGAGGGGCGTACATAATAATATGACTGTAGTGACTTAGTAAGGCTAGCTTTGCAGTCGCTTGGAAGTGTTTTGGAGAGAGGTCTTCTGAAAAGCTGCGACATGGCTCGCTTGTAAAAGTCAAAGTTTAAAGTTGTTTGGGTTCGTAAATAAATAGACAATGCATTAAATTCTGTTGTACAATTATTGTGTGACAAACGAGGAGCACATTAAGCAATCTTTCCAGAACGGTTCAGAAATGTTTACTACCACTTCATTTAACATCCACTTTCTAAACACAACCGTACCTCGGTTTACATGGCTTGCACTGTAACAAGGCTCCATTTTCTGTTCTGGAACATTTGCAAATACGTTCTGGAAAGATGTGTAATGGAACACAGACACTGTTCTGAAACAGTGCCTGGCAAGTATATAGTGAAGTAAGTATATACTGTAAAATTTAGATTGGGCATATACATCGTCGAAATACCTGTTTGTTTAGTCAGAGCAATATTTAAAATCTTTTCCCGCACGTTCATGACTAAGGCAATGCTGTAACTAGTCAAGTCATTGACTCGCACTAGAGTCCCAATTTTCTGCGACTCCAGTTGAACATGAAAAAAACACACGACTCGAGTCAACAGCCCAGACTCGACTTGTTGAATTCTGCCCTCAATGGCTCGAATCAACTCAGCTACAACTTGTTCAGGATAAATTAATCAAAAATATTGTAGTTGAGTAGGTTGGGAAGAGTCATGAACGGACTTGAAGAAATGAAAAGTAATTTTATTTCTCTGCAGATAGGCATGTTTCCACTAATTGTACAGAAATTTTTAAAGCATCTTTCTTCACCTTTTTGTTCACCGTACAATTCGCGTAGCCATTGACTCGATGCATGTGTATGGGTTAATTTGAAGATTTTGGGCACATCACTCGATAGAACTCAGGGGCGGATCCAGCGTTTTGGATGACAGGTTTACTAGGTCCACACAACAACTAGGGGGGTCCGGGGGCATGCACCCTCGGGAAATTTTTAAAATTTGGGCCTCTGAAACAGCATTTCCTGCGTTCTGGCGTCACCGTTTAAATTAATTTAATGGTTGGAAAATACATGTTTTTAAGAGAATTTTGGACTAATATACGCAGCTCAAACAATGAATTGAACCTTTTCGGAAACTTATTAGCTGGTGATAAAAATATAGGATTGGCCAATTGCTGACGCATCGATATTTATTATAAGTACAACAAGTAGAGATGCTTTTAATATAAACATAGTTGTAATTTTCGATTTATACGCTTTCAAACCAACTTTAACAATGAAATAGAAACAAAACTGCAAGAGCGTGAAAGCTTTACAATTATTTCCTGATTCTCTATCGCAAACGCAATGATTCGGTCACGCAATATCATAAGAATATACACATATTTCGCGCTATCATGAGTGTAGACTGTGTAGAAGACTAGAAGTTACACGTATAAACATCAATACGCTTGTTGACGGATCGATATTTATTATACAGTAAGTAGAAATAGCTTACAGTTATAACTTTAGACTATATACTTTTAAACAAACCTTCAAAATGATTAATGAACAAGAAAACCATGTAAATGCTTCTATCGCCAACGCAATTTTCAGTCACGCAAAATTATAAACATATTTCGCGCGTCGTCGAGTTCTGTTAACTTTCATTCCCAGTTTTCTCTAAATACTGCTCGACTCACAGGTTTATGACCGGTTTACATCCGTCGGAGCGCAGCCGTTTAGCCAATCGAATGGCGTATCGACCGGTTTACTCTCATTGAGAAAACTCAGACCACCGGTTTACTCATAATTGCGGGCGGTTATGTGTGATTCATGCGACGTTTCAGTCCACGACCCACGACGATACATTAGCAGATTATTTGTCTAGTATTACAACATTTCGTAAGAGGAAACCAACGCGATAAGTCTTTATTTAAATAAATGCTTATTATGCAAGTAGGTCTAAGTATACGCTCGGTAATCGGCCGTTCTAATTGTTGAATGGATTTGTAGTTGAAAATGTCGAGTTTGGCATAGCCAGAGTATATGTAGTGGATGAACTTGCGGTTACAGTTCGACAACTGAACTTTGTAGCTTCCCACAGTCTTCAGACATCCTATAGGCCTGTTTACACTTGCAATTTTTGCTGCGATTTTAGGTGCAATTTTCTTCTTCTGAAGGATGTGAACGAGTGGATGAGTTATGAATGTTCAGATGAGGGTACATATACTCAGAACATTCCTAACTCATTTACTCAATCACATGCATCAAAAGTAGATAATCGCACTAGAAATCGCAGCAAAAATTGCAAGTGTAAACCGGTCTTATAAGAGAGGTGATAATTATATAAATATTTAAGATATCGAAAACGAAATATATTATTTATATCAATCATAGGGATAAACAGGCATAGATTTGATACAGCCTTGAAAACGAACAGGTTCAAAATTTCGCGTCGGCGCGGTAAACAATTCGCCCTGAAATATTGGGGGTGCCAGTTAGGACTGGCAACCTGCATCTAGTGTTTCGAGTCTTTTATTGCTTCAAATTACGGTACTCAATCACTATTAGTAACGATTTAGATTTGTAGCTTCGCGTCACAAATTCTTAAATATAAAGGACTGATCCTTTATACTGAAAAAATTTGCGATGCCATCGACATATTGAAAACATACAATGCATAAGTATATGAATTATGATTATGTTTTTTGCTGCATCATCTCTGGTGTGATGTCTGCTGGAAGAAATGGTCGCTCCTGCATCTCTTTGGGCTGTTCGACTTTCTGGCAGCAGTTGTTGTCATTTTTGTATTTTTTCTTTCGCTTCAGGTGGTCTTGTATCGCCGTAAATCACACGCAATGTTTCTGTCAAAAAAGAAAAAAATAATACTAACATTTCCTTATGGCGCAAATTTACATGTGAATAATTATGATCAAATGCGCTTGACGTCAAGTATTACGCTTTCCCATAGTTACATACTTAGCCTTCATTAATGCTGTTTTCCACGTTACCAAAGAAATCGTTAAGCAAAAGATGGTAGACAGTCCATCCGCGATGGCAAGCAGTCCATTGTTTTTGGTCAATAATTTCAAGAACGGAGAAAGATATCGGTAAACGAATGCAATCTTTATGGAAAATTTTGAAATATGAGCTGATATAGGGCGAGTAGCTCAACCATGCAAGAGAAAATGATGTCTGAAATTCAGTGAGTTTTGCTTGTATGGCTGTATAAATACAGCATTAATAATAACTGTATTTGAATTGACAATATTTAACTATTATTTTGCGTTTCTCAAACGCCAGATGCATTTAAAAAGGTTGCGAACTGTGTAAATTACAAAATAAAGCTAAAAGAAAGTAATTTTGAAAGGAACGCCAAATAGATGTTAGGTTCTGAACACTTTCCATCGCAAATACATTGAAAAGAAATACCTCTTAAACATTTGTTTAGACGAGCATAGAGCAAGTTTTGTCTTATTTTATTAGCTTTGCCAACTAGGGCAGGGTCACCACAGCAGCATATGCCAATTACTGTGGACCCTTTTACCTAACCCACCCTGTCAACGTTCCCTGTGAGGGAGACCGGAGTACCCGAAGGGGTCCACGACTTTCGGTGGCGTGTTGCCTTTTGCTCTTTTAGCGTGGGGACTGGGTTCGAGTCGCGTTGAGAAGGTTCGAGTCGGGTTGAGAAAGTTCGCTCTGAGATTTGGACCTGCGGTCTTGGAGGTGAAAGGCAAGTGCGCTAACCACTTCGCCACCGAACTTATTTTATTTAAATCAAAGATTGGAATTACAGTATTTGAATTTTGGAGAAGGAGTAGAACAGTCAGCATCTAGAATAAGACACGGGTAAAAACCAAATGCATGTGTTCACACTGCTTGTTCCCAGTTGTTGACTAGTCTTGGACAAGTTGTTATCATCTTGTAACCAGGTCGATGAGAGGCCAAAAGACTCGCAACAAGTTGTTCCAATAAGTCTTATATCGTCTGCACGTAACAAAATGCTAGAAAGTTGGTTACAACGAGCCTGTATTAGTCTTGTTGGAACAACTTGTAGCGAGTCTGTTACCGCCATCAACTTCGTGACAAGGTGATAACAACTTGTTCCAAACTTGTCACAACAACCAGGAACACATCAAACACATCGTGATATATTGTTACAACTTGCTTACCGATCTATAACGACTTGCGCGTTTTCACGTGCGTACGTGCTACAAGCTTTTGAAATCGAAGGGATGTCACTGTACTTACGTCACAAAGATTTGCATATCTAATGGCATTAATCAGGGTGTGAACATGACTTTCAATTGAGAAGTAAAGACGCGTCCCAACAGGACGATATTGAGTAACAATATCGCGAGAATATCTGCAATAAAACCACACACAATTAATAAGAATATAACCAATTTGTACACAGGGTTATTACAGGAACATCTGAAATTTAGCACTTAGAATTGAAACACCATCTAAACAACATTGAGCTACACACGCAAAAATCTCACTTGTAGCAAGTCTGCCAACAAGACGTCAACAAGTTGTATTCGCATTGCTTGTCCAAGTTGTCAACAACTTGTTAGCAGTTGTAAGAACCTTGTTGCTATTATCAAACTTGTTGCAAGGTTCTACCAACAAGTCCAATACGGTCATGATATAACAACATTGTTACAACCTTGTGTCCTCAATCTTGTAACATTCTTGTTACATCATGACTGTATCACACTTGTTAGAACAACCTTGTAACAAATCCGATAATGCTATCAAGCTTGTTACAAGTTGTTAACAGCGTGTTCCAAACTTGTTGCAACCACTTGGGAACAAGCATTGTGAACACAACTTGTCGACAACTTGTGAACAGACTTTTAACAACTTGTTTGCAGACCTGCAAAAAACTTATGCGTTTTTACATGTGAAGTCTGTTACAAACGCAAAAATATCACATCTTGCAGCAAGTCTGTCAACAAGTCTTCAACAAGTTATGTTTACACTGCTTGTCCCAAGTTGTCAGCAAGTTTAGAACAAGCTGCTAACGACTTGCAACAACCTTGTTGATATTATCAGACTTGTTGCAAGGTTGTTCCAACAAGTCGGGTATGATATAACGGGCATGCTATAATAATATTGTTACAACCTTGTGTTATCAACTTTGTAGCATTCTTGTTACGTCATGACTGTGTTAGACTAGTTAGAACAACCTTGTAACAAGTCTGATAATGCTATCAAGCTTGTTACAAGTTGTTAACAGCTTGTTCCATATTTGGTACAAGAACTGTGGTCTATAGACAAGTAAAAACGCACAAGTTGTCACAGGTCTGGAAACAAGTTGTTACAAATCTGCTCACAAGCTGTCGACAAGTTGTGTTCGCACTTCTTGTTCCAAGTTTTTGTAGCAAGTTTGGAAGAAGCTGTTGACAGCTTGAAACAAGCTTGACGGCATTAACAAACTTGTTACAAGGTTATTCCAACAAGTGTGTTACAGTCATACTATAAGAAGAATGTGGCAAGGTGACGCAAGGTTGTAACAATATTGTTATATCATGACTGCATTGGACTTTTTGGATCAACAGCTTATTGCATGCTGTTAACAAGCATTATCACAGTTGTTACAGCGTTGTTCTAACAACTGCGTTACAGTCATGATGAAGTCTAGTTGTCGCGGGTTTTTTTTTCGCGGGTCGAGGGTTTTTTGCGGATATTTTGTCGCGGGTTCTTTTCGCGGGTCTTTTCTCCACGGTCTAATTTTGATGTCAACGTTCTTTCCCAGGGGGTGGAAGGGGGGGAGGGGGTGGGGGGGGGAGAAGAGGGGATATTTGCATGACAAATTGGCTGTTCTCATCACAATAAAGCCGCACTAAACTTTATTTGTTAGTAATATACAGTGGCTTTTCGAAACCGATTTTGACTTGAAAATCACAAAACATAAAAAACTCTGTTGAAAACTGTTGTGTTTGCATTGCTTGTTCCCAGCTTGGGGATGTGGATATAAGATGTTGAACTTAATTATATAACAGACTTTTTCCAAGAACTTGATGATATCGTCCTGTAAATTCAACAACCTGTTAACGAAGCTGTGAATGACAACCATGTAGCAACTTGAAATAACAACAACATTGTTGCAACTTGTTTACAAGCTTACGACAAGGCTGTTGTGAACACATCTTGTTGACAATGTGACAAGACGTGAGATTGTTGCGTGTGTAATTGGCTGAATACTTAGATAATTGTTTTGATATTGATGTTTTCTAATAATTTAATCGTTGTTGTGCCGGTTGGGTAAGTGTAAACATTTCAGTAGTAAAATTTTATGACAAACATATTGTGTTGTCAATTTATTCATATCTGCGAAATTTCTAAGCCATTCTTAACTCAATAACTT
>CACRXK020006397.1:0-25331 GCA_902702795.2 Paramuricea clavata | reverse complement strand
TCAGTTCAATTACAATTATAAATCAAAGCTCACAAAATCCAGAACAACGTAATTATACAGTATATATTTCGGAAATTCATTGTTATATAGTGAAAAGCAATAAATCTTTCAATTATTTTTGCCGTGTTGTACGAAAGTATAATATAAAACATTTTCCGTGTTGATATACAGTTATATCAACACGAGTGGACTTGGGAAAACGAGAAATTGTATGGAAACATGACGCCCGAAGGGCGGAGTGTTTTCATACAATTTCGAGTTTTCCCAACTTCCACGAGTGTTGATATAACTATATATCAATACGGAAAAAATAATTTCGAAAACGTAAAAATAAGCGGTTAAGAAAATAAGCGGTTAATAACGGTTAAGAAAGGCATTAAATATAGCTACTCAAGATAGAAAATCAAATTTTCACTGTTAAAAAACGTGTTGTTTAATTTTCGTAAAATGGTTCTTTTTACACGTGAAATAACTGTTTTTCTTCACATAAAACGTGGTCCGAATCCCTCTTTACCACTCTCCTGCATCTCATGCTGGTTAACAATTAGCTAATCGTCTATTTTCATTTTCCCGTTGTAACTCTTATAAAATCTCACGTGAGAATTCTGATTAAAATTTTGATTTGTTTTCTATGCCTTGTATATCGGGAAAATGTTTCGAAGCAATATTTTGAAAGATGACTCTTCTTTTGAAAGAAAATTTTTCAAAACTAACATTTAAAACTTACATTTCTGGCCAAATTCATTGTGAAGTATTCGATAACTTGAGTTTGTGTGAACAAAGCTCCCGTTTGGCAGCAAAAATTCTTGATCCTTGCTATCATCCCAAAATCCAAGAAGACCGGCTGTTTTCCCTAAAATACAGTATGCGTAAAAACAGATAGTATAAAACAGTGTGTTCAAAGCACAATAATATATATAATAATATACATAAAAATGTTACTCGAATGTGATTGGTTGATTTCAGTGCAATTAATCTCAAACAGCAGCGCAAAATTATGTAACAACGATGCAAAACTCTGTAACAACAGTGCCTATCAATAGAGTATATTACACTGTAATCAAGCGTTGTATAATTATACAGTGCCGTATACGTACAACGCAGTCAAGTCCAGTGTAATGCAAATATCTTATGAATGGTTTGACATATAGTCCTGCCGAGTATTTACTAGGTTCGAACGTATCCTAGCGCTAAAAGGGCTCGCCGTTCTCAGTCTGATTGAATAATATCGTACAAACAAAGAAAGGATGTCAATCAAGTTTCTCAACCAACTAAAATCTGCCACAAACTGAAACAAGAAAGTTGTTTTGAGTACATGATAAAATCCCCGTTTTAAAAGTTATTTAATTTTTCCAACTCCTTATAGCCACAAGAAGAAAGCGAAAAAAGGGCGCAGCAATTATGAAAGCCTTGTTTAGGCTTATGTTCAATTTTCTTCAAATTTATTTCACTTTTCATGGTTTGTTTTCATTATGTTGACATTGAAAATTAATAGTTTATGAAACGCATTAAGATCTAAATTAGTGAATAGCATTTTTGTACTTGTTTATTAATTCAAAAATGAATTACCTCAACTAATTCCTCGCGAGAATCATTTAGGAAATTTATTGCTGCTCATTTAAAATTTGCCGTAATCATTTAAGAAATAGAAAACGAATCTCGTGCGTTTATGGGGTGATAATGCACGAGGGGAATGTTGAGAGATAACGAGTGAAGCGTGCAAAAAATGCAGCCTATACTGGCCAGTGTTTGTTTCTCGAGTATTCTCCCAGCATTTTTCGAGAGTTAAATTTACTAATCCGACACAAATATTGCAGCTTCATTTAGAGTATATATACAAATTAATTACGCCAAATTGGTCAAATATAACCGTGCAATCAAATCCAAACCTTTGAATCGTTTTGGGATTGAAATCTGGTAAGTCAAGAAGTCTTCAATTGCTTTGATGTCTATAGATATTCCTGAAGTGAAGTGGATGCCAATTTTTGATTGGTTTCGCTTTTCAATAAGGACCCCAGAAAAGTCTAATCTTGTTTGCTCATCAAATTCAACTCGATCCCCATTCACAAAAACATCTATCTTTCGGCGACTGTTAAACTCGACCTAGATTGAAACAAAAAACATAATGCATAAATAATATATGTAATATTTACCAGCCGAGTAAGAGGGCTTTATTGGCCGATAATGCCCGATGACGAGAGTTGTAAATGACTTATAGAATTCCTCTGTGTAATAAAGCAAAAGTTGGCTTTTTGCTTCTGGGACCCGCGTTTGCTTAACTGAGGATGCGCAGTATACCTGATATACTTCCATGTATGATCATCCCCGAGCCAACGGCAGTAGTGATAGACCCCCCTATGGAGTACAAAGGAGCCGCCAAAGACGTCACTTTGTTCAGATAGCACTTTGGCTGAATTTATAATGCTTGCGGAATTTATGACGTCACTTTGTTCAGCTAACACTCTGGCGAAATTAATGATGAGCTTGCAAAATCTATGACGTCACTTTGTTCAGATAACTGGCGGAATTTATAATTAGTATGCAAAACTATGGCGTCACTTTGCTGGGCAAGCCTGGGCCAAATGTGACAGGTAACGCGACCAACCACAATAAGGTGGGCAACCCTGGGCCAAATGTGACAGGTAACGCGACCAATTAGCATCACAATATGAGAGTCATGAACTACAATGTATCTTGAACTATTTTGGTATTGGGATCAAGAAGATCCATTAGAGTAGAATCTGCATCATTATTAAGCAAACCTCGTTGACAAAAGAAAGAAAGCTTATTAAGAATACTTGAAGGAAAAACTTTTAGAACAGTCTTAGGTGGAATAAATTTTGCCAAAAAAGTAAATATGTTTTTATCAAATATGCGGTCGTTATATACGTTGCTATGTGTTGCCAGACATTAATTAGCGACGCTTGGGTGCATGCATATATTAATGTAAAACATATTTGTACACTAATCAGGCGGACGGGTTAGGCAAATTACGCGGGTGGGAAAGAGTGTGCTTTGCAGGCAAAAGTTAGCACAAGATTTCAGTTTTAAAATACATTTATTTCTTCAAAACGTTTTACAAAATTTAGTAAGGTCTACTTCTAAGAGCGTGCTTTGCAGACAAACGTTTCCCCAAGATTTCAGTTTTAAAATACATTTATTTCTTCAAAACGTTTTACAAAGTTATGCTTCTAATATATATCGTCACTTGTTTAAGACGTTTCACTATCCGATTCATCGTTGTGGCTACTTTCATCTTCTGTAACCCATTTGTTACGTCTTGGGTAGGCCTACTTTGGGGGCCAAGGTCGCCGTTATTATGTGCAACATTGTGCGACATTAGGCGACATTGGCAATTTTCAAAGAAAAGTAGTGTGCGAAACTGGGCGACATTGGGCGACATTGGACAAAACTGAACAGCAATATCCAGATAATGTCAAATATTATAATTCACAAATTATGCATCTACATAAAAAATACAACAGTAAATATCAAAATATAATTTAGTTATCAAAAATTGGTTCCTGTGGCAAAGAACACAATTAGTTTATTACAAATAGTTTGCAAAAATATGAACAAGGAACATTTCTCTAACTGCTAGCCTGACAATTTACTCAAAGTTTATACCGTAGTACACATACATGCCCAGTGCATGGTACATTTACAGTATCATGGAACTCTGACTTCTTATTAAATTGACTGGTGTAAACACCTCATAGAGTTTTAAAACCTGTTTATGGACTGTGGTATGCAGTGATGGAAGTGGGCAAGGTGCTAATAAATTTGCTCGCTTAAATTAACTTTAAACGTTAGTTGAGAGGCTTTCAACAGTTGCAAACTTTTTATTAATATAGTTTTCTTGTAGTTACAGTATAAATTATAAAGTTAATATGTTCAACTGTACTGTGTACGTACATTACTACATCGTGGTGTTTGGTATTGGGTTTTTTATTAGTAAGTAAGTAAATCACGAAATAACGATGAAAGTACCTTGTTTGATGTATTATCAGCAAGAATCAAATATAAATTAATAAATAGAAACAAGAATTGAATTCACTAAAGTTTATATTCGTGTATTCGTTAATATAAAAAAATGCTTAAAAGAAATGGCGGCTGGGATTTGAGCCCGCAATACCACGGCACGTCTAATTTAATGGTTTAGCTTCTAACTTGTACTACTTCGTGTAAGGAAACATAATAATTGATTATGGCGGGCCTTGGCGACATTTTTTAATAACCTGTACCAGAAATCTTTCTGTGGTGCATTCATTGCTCTGTATCTTTTGCGATGATACCTAATTATGAGATGTCGATCATCGTAGCTTCGTCGAAAAGTAAGTAATTTTATTTTACAAACTACAAAGTCGTATTTTGAACATACTATAGATGACTTTCTTTATTTATAGTCTATATATGCACTATTTAAAACACGAGTAGGAGTATTTTATCAGATATAAAAAAGGACAACGAGTGTTTTGAATAGCTTAAAATACGACTACAAAAGAATACTAATTAGGATGAACCATTATATAATAATGCTAATTAGGATGAACAATTATACAATGCCACATGTGTTTTATCAGATATAAAGTCACTCCACGTGACATATTATGGCTGACATGATTTGCCACAAGGTTTATGAATTATTAATGAGTATTTTAAATAGTACTTCAAACACTCATTAATAATTCATAAGCTTATTGGCAAATCATGTCAACCATAATATGTCACGTGCAGTGGCTTTAAACCTGAAAAAACACTCCTAATTAGTATTCTTTATATAAAGAATACTAATAAGGCAGTATCTATTGTTGTTGTGTCCTCATTAGTATTTTTTATATAAAGAATACTAATAAGGCGGTATATCTATTGAATTTGTAGTCGTGTTTGAAGCCGTTTAATAAACTCGCAGGTCGTGTTTTATTAGGTCTAAAGCCACTCGCGCTGCGCGCTCGTGTCTTTAAACCTAATAAAACACTCCTGCTCGTTTATTAAACAGTACATATATAACTGCAGACGGTACTGTTTCGGCCTTTAGGATACCTAGTGTACTTCACTAGGCTAGTGAGAGGTATTCTGTACTTTAGCACTCGCCACTTTGATTTCATATACAACATTTAATGGCATGTGATTGTCTAATTTGACTGAGTTTCACAAAGAAACACATTGGAGAAGATAGCCAGAAGGCTGCCTTAACAACATAATTTAGGTAATTCTCATTGGAATAATGCGTTGTAATTCCATATACATATAAACCCCAAATAACCAAGCCTCATTAGTACTGGTGAGAGATGGTGCCCTAACAGCACATGCCCTTGGTGTTTGTGTACATGTATTTATAAAAAAAAACATGCAGGAAACTAACAAATAAATAAGGAATAGACTAGAATGGACGACAAACTCAAAGTGCAAAATTGGGCATGCTTGTGCGAGATTATGCGACATTAGGCGAAATTAGGCGACATTAAGCGAATAGACTGTTAGGCAAAGTTCAAAAATCGGGTGCACATGGGCGAAATTGGGCGAAATTAGGCGACATTAGGCGAAATTAGGCGACATTAGGCGACCTTGGCCCCCAAAGTAGGCCTTTGGGTCTTCCAGTTTTAGCCTCTTTGTAGTTGATAAATTACTGCATTGACTTCGCCTTCTCTTACTTCCATGCCCCGTTTGACACAGAAGAGTCTTTGCTCCTTGTTCGGCAAAGTCTTTAACAACTTCTCTACCGTGAGTCTTTGCCGATTCTCGTACTTTTTTTCCTTGGATACATCTTGGGCAACTTCCGTGGCTGCTTGTAATGCTCTTTTGCCAACAACTTTAGCACCTTGTTTGAATAGAGGGATAGCATATCTCGCAAGGCTCTTGAAAATACCTCCGATCCCATATCCCCTTTGCATACGTGCACCACGAAACCCTGCGATATTCCCACCACGTTGCTGTCTGAAGAAATGGTCATCCAATAGTTTCGCGTCTACAGCAAGTGTACCGCTCGGCCTTATTGATGTGTTGAGTTTAGCTTTACACAGTGAATTGATCAAATATCACTTTATTCGACTATTTTATGGTCAAAAAACGTCTTTTATCCGTACTAACATCCATAATTTCATCACAATGACAATGTGAGCAACGGGGATTACATGGGTGAAATTTCCTTCGTACAGTCGAAAATCACAGATCATATAGTGACACCTTGTACAATTGGGATAAAAATCTGTCCATGAGCATACAGGGCATGTACCCAAATGGGAGATGTGTAAATCTTTGTTACAACTGTTACAAGTTGTGTCCACGTCTTCAGACTCATCCTCGGATTTATCAGACTGTGTATCCACATTATGTAGTGGCTGCTTGTGGGCTAGCATTGTAAGGACATGTCCATTTACGATTAGGCTTTTATCAATTTCCAATTTTGCAAGATTTTTAAGAAATATCTGCAGTCCAGCCGGTTCTGGAATATATGAATGATAAGGCGTCACACAATATTGCAAAAGATCTACAATATTTGTTCCACGTATATTCTGTCCTTTGTATACAATTTTCCCTTGAACATTCCATGTGAGAATATTCGTGGATGTGAGAATTCAGTGAATAAGTTCTTCAGCATTCAACATTATCGTTAAAGTGTCCAAGTATATCTTCAACGCGCCAATGTCTTGGAGATGATCTTTCCTTGCAATTGCTGTCCATATAATTGGAATGACGATGTGAATTAATGATGAGTATTTTATACTAATTCTGCAAGGCCCTCTAAAAGTGGCGCAAGTACCAATTCTAGAAAGTCACTCCCGCGCTGAACAAGAATTTTTCTTTTCGTTCTAAAACTTCTACCTCTGTCCGCCAAGTCAGCTATATAGATCTTATTTGAAAGGCTTGAGTTTGTCCTTCGTTTCCTTTAGGATATTTAAAGTTTTCCAAGCAATTACATGGAAAGCGAATCTGTTCATGAGATGTAGAATTCAACAAAGTTTGTTGTTGAATTGTATGAGAAGTACATATAGGAGCGCCACAAGCGGTCTGTGTTTGATATAACTGCTAGTCATCTCTGTTCGGCGGTCAACAACGGAATGAAGATTTTGTTGAAAAACATATTTATATATTAACGAAAACAGATTTTATCTTCCAATATATTAGGATATCATACAGTATCTTGGGATATCATACAATATCTTAGGATAACAGTATCTTAGGATATCATACAATATCTCAGGATATCAATCTCTTAGGATATCATTTTCTTAGCCGGGATATCATTATCTTAGGATATTATTTTCTTAGGATATCAATATCTTAGGATATCATGATCTTAGGATATCAATATCTATAGGATATCATTTTCTTAGGATATCATTCTCTTAGGATATCATTTTCTTAGGATATCAGTATCTCAGGATATCAATATCTTAGGATATCATACAGTATCTCAAGATATCAATATCTTAGAATATCAATATCTTAGGTTATTTTTCACCTTGCTCGGTTTCCTTTGTTCTTAACGGGGAATATATTCAATATTCCCCTCTAATCATTTCAATTTAATAATCCCCTCTAATATTCACCTGTATAATGTCTTTACAGCACAGAAAATGAGAAAAAAAAAACATAACGAAGGCAATATGGCATTAAGAATTATTTCTATTCTGACTCATTAACGCGACCTCGCAATGTGAAAAATCAATACGTTATTTTGAGGCACCTCGGGGATATAATAAATCACATATCCCCTCGCGTTGCCTCAAAATAACCTATACTTATCATAAAGTATCTCAGGATATCAATATCTTGGGATATCATTATCTTAGGATATCAATATCTTAGGATATCATTTTCTTAGGATATCAATATCTTAGGATATCACACAGTATCTTAGGATATCAGTATCTCAGGATATCAATATCTCAGGATATCAATATCTTAGGATATCAATATCTTAGGATATCATTTTCTTAGGATATCATTATCTTAGGATATCATACAGTATTTCAGGATATCAATATCTTGGGATATCAATACCTTAGGATATCATACAGTATCTTAGGATATCATACAATATCTTAGGATATCGTACAGTATCTTAGGATATCATACAGTATCCTAGGATAACTTAAGATGTCATTTTCTTAGGATACCAATATCTTAGAATATCAATATCTTACTCCATATAAATATCTTAGGAAATCATACAGTATCTTAGGATATCACACAGCATCTTAGAATATCATACAGTATCTTAGGATATCAATATCATAGGATTATTTATGTTGGTTTGACCACATAATAGTATTTATGTAACGGTACACAAACTTCGAATTCATGATCATTTTACATTTGATTGTGAACCTGTAAACATGCTTATCCCTGCGAGGGCTGTGGAAGACCGTTTTCAACACTTGGTAACCGTTCACGTCACAAGAAACAGATGCGTAACACCAGTACAGATAAAGGAAGGTTAGTTGTAATCAGCAACAGGTCCAGTGTTATGCAGCACCCATTTACTTGCATCATAGCTGGGTGTACACAAAGTGGTAAGATTATGTGGGTGAAAACTCTCCTGGAGAATTCACAGAAAACTATAAGTCCACCTCCTCAACGTATCATCTGGTGTTATGGTCAGTGGCAACCATCTTATTTTGATATGTTGACGACGATGCCTGGAATCGAGTTCAATAATGGCATTCCCGAGAATATCGACAAAGTGGATAACTTGGACGTATCGCAACGTAATTTGGTCGTACTGGACGATCTCATGGCACAATCTAGTAAAGACAAACGTATAGCTGATCTTTTTACCAAAGGGAGCCATCACCGAAATTTGTCCATCATCTATATTGTCCAAAACATACTTTATCAGGGCAAAGAAATGAGAAATATCAGCCTTAATGCTCATTATATTGTACTGTTCAAGTTACCAAGAGATCAACAGCAAATTTCTATGCTTGCAAGGCAAATAAATCCTGGAAGAGTGCAAGAGTTTATCAGGAGTTATGAAGATGCCACGAGCCGACCTCATGGGTATTTTGATGTTGGATTTAAAACCAACAACAGATGATCAACAACGACTGAAGACCAACGTACTTCCGGGCGAGATTGCTAAGTTTTTACACAAAAAGTCATATCAACAACTACCGTTTGTAAATGCAATGTATGATGCCGAACTGCTGACGCAGCGAGCGAGCCTGAAGCGAGCGAGCAAGTCACCAGTTCTAATTCGCGTTGGGCTCTGAAAGGAAGATTTTACTACCGTTTCTCCGATCAGAATGCACTGCTGTTAACCGACCAGAATGCATTGCTGCTAACCGACCAGAATTCTTTGCATGCATGATGCTATAAATACGGGGAATCTCATTAGTAATCTACATTGTAATTGTATGCCTGAAAGCGTTCATTTCAAGCGTTAAAAGCGAATCAATTTCATCTCAATTGTTGTCGATCAGTTTGGCGTAATTTAAACATGGTACGTTTCGTCCGTTGACTTTTTGTTTGAATATAATTTGACTATAAGGAATTGACACGGAAGCATGGCATCGGCCACTGCCAACAATGACTATAGTAAGGCATTTTAAAAGAACGATGCTTTGTATGCTATTTTGTTATGTTATAGGCATGTGTCGAATGCAATTTTGGAAGTAACGTGGCTTTAATTTGACGTCCTTAGATGCAAGTTTTGCTCCATATTGTTCGGTATTCAGTTCGTAAACGACTTCACTTCAGTAAATTCAAAAGAAAGGGAATTTGGCGAAGAATTATATTCAAGCGAAGTAAAATATCAGCCAGCCGACGGTATACAGGGTGTCCCAAAAAAAACCCCAAAACTAATGGATAACGTATTGTTAGAATTTCAATACCCTAGCAGTAAGCAGAACGCAAAGATGCGAAAAATATTGACAGAGTGCACATATTAAATATTGACTTATTAAGAAATTAAAATATCTTAATTTGTAAAGCTCACGATTCTCTGCTCTTGGGAATTTAAAGCAGCTTCTTATTAAACAGTTCTTTATGCATAGAATTTACTTAGCCTAATACTTATGTCGAGCTTTTATGCACTTGTGGATTCAGCAGAGTGCTGAGACATTCGAATTCTAACAATACGTTATTTCAATCGCTTTTGTGTTTTTTTGGGACACCCTGTATACGAGATATATGAGCAAAATTTATATCTGATAAAAACCACTCGCCTGCTCGTGTCTTAAATAGTACATACCGCACTCACTGTACAGTTGTGGTTGTGTGATAGTTTGAAGTAATGTAATTAAAAGCATTGAATAATATGTGTGGTCTTAAAAGAATTATGGCTGATATTGTGGTCCAGTGAAACGGTTCCAAAAATGGGTACAAGTTTCCATATACTATTGTCGTTCTGATGCCATTCACACATATTAGAGTAATGGTAGGATATGGTCAGATTCTCATGTTTCACGAATAATAAAGCCAGGGTTAGAGATGGGTTGTGATTACGGTCAAGATCAAAGAAATATATTTGTGACCGAAACAAGGATCTATTCATACGATGGGTTAGGAGCCTACGATTGCATTTAAAATGGGGTTGTTAATATGGAAAGATGAGGCCGTTTTTGATATATCGTCAAATTAAGGACGAAGTCAGCATTTAGCTACTACTGATAAGTATACTAGTTTATCTATTTATTTATTTACTCAAAAAACAGGAAGGGCGCACCCACAGAGCCGAAGCTCCAATAACGGGTTCTCCGTGTGAGTTGTAAAATACATAGAAATATTGTATACAAAGAGTTAAACGTACACTAACTAATGCATCACAAAAAAAAACCAAAGTCAACAAAAAAAGGGTCAATCGCATAATATAAAGAAATGGTACTAGCAGCACGAAGTGTCACTGAGTGAATCGAAAGGACGGCCTTTGTGACATTTGACACAAACAGTCTTGTATGTGCGGCAATTATGGGTTATAAACATTAGAAGTTAATAACAAATAGTAATTAAATAGACAACGTTTAAACGAAGACAATAAAGTTAGTTTCTTATATAAATATATTGGTAGTGTTCCACGTTCTGCATGCTCTGATGTAAAAACTGTTTTGAAAGGTTACTGTGTTAAAGGTTACTCTTCTAAATGGATTTATAAAATCACCAATAGCTTATTTCCAATTTTTGGCGCCAAGTTTGTGACGTAATTTACCCGCCAAAAGGTAGCAGTCCCAAAATAAAAATTTTAAAAAAACGTACGATTTGTAAGAATGATATATTCAGTACATACGGGATGAAAATTAAAGAAATTGAAGCACACTGGTGCTTTTGCATTCATTTTTGACAGGCATGCAAAAAATTTGCAACAGATGCCAGGAGATACGTTAGGGTGGGGACGAGGTTCTCTAGGGTTTCCAGCACATTACCCTGATCCAGGAACTCCCGGTCACTACATGAACGTGTTCAAGACTCCAATACGGTGAATGATAGACAATAACAACCTGTTGATAATTTCGCACATTGAGCCAATCTAAAACGGCTTTTGAAAACGGTGCCATTTCATCTGGCGATAGTGAGGTGAAAGAAGCAACAAGACGGTATTTTTGTTGAGGAGAAGCACGTGCTTGAGTATATCAGACATCTTGAGGAACTGCAATTTTTATCTGCGATAAGAGAGAATTGCTACGATTCCGGATTCTCGGGGGGGTAGCATTGAAAATTTTAAGAATTTGGAAGGGGGCATCGAAAATTTACCAATATCCTCAACAGGGACCTTATAAAAATATGAGCGTTTTTCAAGACATCTTCATCTCCTCCCTAGGCATAATAAATGTACTTTCCCTAACTTGTAGCACATTGGACTTTGGCGCACATTGTGCATATATAATTATAAATAGACCGCATTATACTCTTAAACTCTGGTTAACCCAAAGACTCATTGAGCCTTATGTTTTCATCCCGCATGCGTATATATAAGACCTGCGAGGAGAGACCAAACGCTCTAGGGGTGATAATCCCCGATAGGGCTCCGCCAGACTGGTAACGATCCAACCTCGTTTCCAGGGCCTTTTTAAAAATGCGGCAAAGGAAAACTTTTATGTATTCCAATTGGTCTATAGCAAGTACATTATTATGCAATCTTGGATTAATCTATTCAAACTTTGGCCGTTTGGAATAAATTTTAACATTTTAACTAATGCATTATTCATTCCATTGTCCGTCTAAGAAATATTTTCGGCGAAATCTGCTCGGCAAAATTTGCCAGGGCCAGTGGCGGAAATTCACTTTTTCCGGGGGGGGGGGCAAAGCCTCCTAAAATTCCGACAAAACTTTCAAATTTCCGTGAACCCCCCCCCCCATTTGCACTCGCAAAGACTGTTTTTAGCCCTCTCTTAGGTCAAAATTTCCGAAAATTTGGCAATATTCCGTGAAGGTGGGGGGGGGGAGGCGGTCGCCCCCCCTGCCCCACCAAGATTTCCGCCACTGGCCAGGGCCAAGGGGTGATAATACCCTTGGACATACAGTACCTACGATTCGACTGATTATTGAAGTATTTGAAGGGGTTGTCATTGTAACCCGATAATTCTATAATTTATATTTTTCAAAATTGGGAAGAAACTCAAAAAAATCATTTTTAATTATCAATTCCCCATATACATGAATATATCTTAAAATTGTCAATTTCCCAAATATATACGTTAGGTATGTAATCATGCATAATGTAAACCTCTTTAATTTTTATATTGTTATAACTTTGCTTGAAAAGGTTTTCAATTGGTATAAAAGTCAACTCACTGATTGTTATATATGCGTTTAAATGATCGTGAATGAAACAAGTGGTAATTCGCAATCTTACCTGTACAGTATCACTTGCAGCTGCTCTGACAACTAATGCGGTTAGCGCTGTTGCCTTGGTTCTACGTCCCTGATCATCAACTATGGGTATCATTCTTCCTTGAAACTCTAAGTCTACACTATTGTTCACTTGAAGGAGGATATATTCACCATAACCATTAAAAGTGTAGAATGTGCCATCAAACGTGGATAAGTGCGGATCTCCCCTTGTATCCGCTGTAACAAATGTATATTATTCATTTGTAAATGACTTCTTTTAGTCAGTTATATAGTCGATTAAATTGGTTGTAATTATATACTACAGTATATGCTACTTCTATTGGACCAGGTATAATAGTACCACCGCGGAGAAACGTCTGCGTATGCGTCAGCCATACGGAAATTTGCCTTGCGAACCTGGTGTTAAGTGTTCCGAAGGTTCTCAAAAACTCAAAATGGAAACGACAAGGGGCGACTTCGATGTTTTACCTTTTCTGTGAGAATCAAGTGCAAGCGAAATAATGAATGTGACAATCTAAAAACTACAAATAATTACATGTACAATATAATGTATTATGCAAGAAAATGTACCACTGGTGGCTGTCAATAAATTTATTGTATAAAAAGTTCTGCAATTCTTTAACTGGACCTTACAAATTAAGATATTTTTAGTATAGGTTCACATCATCCACATATTTTTCTCAATGACTTTAATAAAAATTTTTTGCGCAAACAATAATTAAACTCTATGACTCACTCGGAAGATTTATGATATTAAAATAAGAGCCTTATTTTCTCAAGAGTTTTCTTATTTTTTACGTCTAAACTTTGGTAATTAATCATTTTGCACAAAGCGCTTGATATATGCTCTTTCAAATCAGACTTTTTTTCTCTAATTTATATTTTTTATACTTTAAGTGTTAGAGATCTCATGATTAAGATCACATTATGCCCGTTTTCTGTATTTTCTTCTTTGTTTCTTTTCTGTATAGTGAATAAACAAACCTTATTCATAAATTGCAATCGGGGTCTCGTATATCTTAAGGCCCTGTCACACTATTGCGTATCGTACTAGCGTATGCCAGCGTATGAAAAATATCACTCATACGCCGGTATACGCTGACATACGCTAAGGGTACGTTAGGCATAGGTTGTATACGTTTCAAGCACGGTCGCATACTGTGGCATACGCTGGCATACGGCGAGGCAGAAATTTTTTTTTAAGCATGTTCAAAATTTTTGTGCGTATCGAACGTATGCTTTATACGATAAGCATACTCTAGGCACACGCTGAATACGCTAGAGGTACGCCAGATGTACGGTACTCATACGCTGGCATTTCAAAGGATTTTTGTGCGTATGAAAATTATTTCATTAATTTTCATACGCTTCTCATACGCACTAGTGTGACCGGGCCTTTATGAAACGGAAATAAACGCGGGAAAACAAGCGAAATCTGCTCAACACGCCAAATTTAGACGCCCGGATTATTTTCACTTTAACTCGGAATTTCACGGCGTGTTTCTTGTTTTGCTTATTTCGATTTATAACGATTTTTGCGTGGCTGTAGTGCCCACAGCGAAAGCTATATAAACGACTTTATTTTGAAATCAGTGGTGCATGTTTCCTGCAATCTGATTGGTTCACAGGAATGCAATTTCAGCACAAATCTCGATTCGTGCTGAAATCTCACCTTCTTTCAACCAATCACTTATTTCAACCAATCATATTTAGTCATAGGATTCAAAGAGCCAATCAATTTTAAGAAAAATGTGAAATGGCAAATGAGCAAAAACAAAAAAATTACATAATGTCATGATTACTCTTGAGGGCCTAAGCAATTTTTTGCACATAAAAACAAAAAATATGGATAGCTACAGTAAACTATCAAAGAATTGAAAGAATTTTTAGTTTTTTTGAAACTTCACAAATAGTAACAGGCCAATGTTAAGAACATAATATTCTATCAAACATGGTCAAAATGCTAACAAAAGCAAATTTAAAGCGTCAGGAAAAACAAAGGTAAATTCGCTTATTTGCAATCTTAAAAGTCCAAAACTGCACAAAAAACTCTTTCAAATCACTCGTAAAACCTACAATATGTTTAAACGTAAACTTGTGTTGTTTCTTATTCTTTATAACTGTCTTCATTTCTTTAACATTTTTGCAGTATTTTGAACGTATATTAATAAATTTAATGCAATTTAACAAAACTAAGTTCATGTTGTTCGCTTAATGTTGTTATGCTACAGCACTCAGGGAGGCACCAGAGATTACTGGAGGTGTGTCTTTTGCAAACAAAAACGTTTCCGGTTTACAAACACATCCGACCCTGTACAAAAATATTTAAGATTTCAAAATGAATACAATAAGTGGAAATTGAACTTCGTGTCGTGCAATTTTGGACTGAAATTAAATTGGTGTTGCAAATCGCACGACCGCGAAGCGGTCACGCGTTGATTTCAGTCCAAGTTGCACTCCACTCAGTTCAATGACCATTATATATTACAAAAACGACCACTTTTTCTCCCATTTTTGTGTGAAAATGTGAAAATATGACAACGTAGCTATGGTGTTTATCTGAACATCAGCATTTTACAGAGATTTTAACGTCAATATATACTAGGTTATTCCGTGAAAAATCAAGACAACTATGGCACGAAAGTTTATTTTTTATAATTTGACATCAATATAAAAGAAAACAAGAGGTCAAAAATCACAAGAAAACGTCAAATGTTATTGTTTCGTAAATTTTCCAGCGTTTTTTCCCGTTTCCCAGGGTACGAGGCCCCGATTTACGATTTATGAATAAGATCTATAGCCATTTACGACTTTTCCCCGCGGTGTTTAAAATAGTATAGTTTCGAGGCCATTTGAAAAAAGATGGGTGAGTTTTTCAAACACCATGTATATTTGACCAAAATTTGGACAAGTGCATGCAATTTTGCAATCTTTGAAAAACTCACTATAGTAGATGAGAAAAACGGGCCCGCTCGGAGAGACTTCTCAGTCAATCAGACTGTTCTATTTTCACCACTAAAATAAATAATACTATTTTCTCTTAAAATATGGATTAATAATTTTATAATAAAGTTCCTTGTTATGAAATTTACTTACCAATTGGGGGTGGTACATATCGTGAGCCATTATCGGAAGGTCGTCTATCATAATATTTATTGCAGTTATTAGTGATCTTACAACAAGCCCACCAGGGTAAAACATCTCGTCCGATGTGGGCCCAGAAATTGTCAGGAGCCGCTATATCCAACGAACCACCACCAGGAGGTCCTACTATCAGTGAATCACCATTATAACAACATTGTTGTCCAGCACCTGATGGACTAAATGAAAACACAAAGATAACTTGTTTGCAACATATCTGCTTCGTTCCTTCATGTAATTGAACTCAGAAATAACTCCTGACGCCGGTATTATTGGAATGTGGGATTGAATGATGTATTTTTACAGGTACCGGTTATAAATTCACTACTACTGACTGGGTCTTCATATTCCCACGATCAAAATGACCAATCTGGCAGGAAATATTTTATATTGTATTTTCAGCTATTCAAAAAACCGAAATATTTCCAGAAGCGCAATGTGGCGTGAGATTGCGTATTTTGTTGATTTAGATTAGCTAGTCTAATGTGCTATGAATCAGCATACGATCGAATTAGCATACATTTCGTCAGTACTAAATTAGTATAGGTAATCATGCGATGGCGAGTACAATTTGGGATTAATAGTACGAGTGATGTTTGGAAATTTTTGCCAAAATTGGACGAGCCGCCGGGGCGAGTCCAATTTGGCAAATTTCCAAACATCACGAGTACTATTAATCCCTAATTGTACGAGCAACATTGCATGATTACTTGTTTATCATTAGCATGACAAAATTGGATACTTCTCAATGTCAACATCATATTCTCTCGCCAAAGCCCAGTCCTGCCATACTTTCAACCAAAATTTGGTGCCTTTGTTCGTATTTTCATTTAGTTCCTCTGGGGCAATTTCATTTCACATTTGTATTTTGTTAAAATACATTTCCGCCATTTTGTTTTGTTGTGAAAATCATTAATTGTACTGCAGTACAATAAATGAAATAATTGTACTCCTCTCAACCAATCAGCATCCAGTAATTTTGTCATGCTAATAATAAACTAGATTACATGTTAACATGCGATTGTACTAAGTAGTACTTGCATGTTTTGCATGTCTCAGCATCGTACGCCTCAATCACCAGCACACCTTGCACGCCAAATCTAGATAGCTGATGACCACCATATTTTTATAGACATGACCTTGCATGCTCTCACCAACTGCGTGTGGTAAACAACACATTGACATCAACGCCTCTGCACTTGCGCAGAACCTAATGGAGTTAGGGTGCTCAAACGAGCACAAAATATTACAACTCTACCTCGCGGTTCTGGAACGAAAACAGGATGTACTACCAGGATGATAGAAGCCGCTCAGGATTCGTTTAATTCCAGAATCTGCCACGAACTGTTCATCCACTATTATCTGCCTAACACTTGTAGGACAAGCAGGCAACTCAGCTGTAGGTAGAAAGAAAATAATATTATATATTTATATGTCTTGTACATTATATTTACTTATCCCCAAGCCAACGGCGCCGAGCGCCGTTCCGGGCGTAAGCCCGGGGCGAGGGTACTAATCCCCCCCGGTTCTTTACACCCGGGGAATTGAAACGAAAGCATTAGCGAAGTCTAAAGTTCATCAATGATCGCGGGCGTGTGTGACCAACGGTGGGAGGTCATCCTCACTGATCTCAACAATATGGAGGACTGTCATGAGTAGCGAACACTGATTGGTCAAATATAAAATTTGCATTATAACGACTGCATGACGACAGCGAAATAGCAAACATTTCTTGATTTGATGATTTCTAAGCTTGCAAATATATTTCATTTTGCAAGATTTTGGGAATTTCAAAAGCTTTTTAAGAAAAAAGGGCGAAAGAATCGGCTAAAAGAAGGGAGCAAAGGCGCCGACGTTAACGAAGGTAAGTTTGTTTTAAATATTAATGTATTGTTTAAAAGTCGATCGGATAAACGTTGCGTATAAACGAAACAAGACAGCATATAATTTCAGTGTATACTTTATTGACGACCCTTTTTTTATTATATTTTTTTTAAATAAAAAAGAAAGCAAAGTTATTTGCATGCGAGAATTTGAAATCATTTTATTTCAAACTCAAAGTTTATCGATAAAGCCAAAAGGCAGTTTAGTTTTATAAACAACACTTTAAAGAGTTTTGCGAAGCGTTTGTGATTGAATTTTACCTTAAATTGAAGCTTATATTACGTATAATAACATACCTAACAAAAATATGTTTGGGAAATTGGTAATTTTCTAATTAAAGTGATATTTTTAGGGGATTTTTCATTTGTAAAAACATTCTTAAAAAATTATCGTGTTATCACGACAACCACTTTAAATACTTCATGTTCGGAAAATACAATGGTTTTGTCAGGAGGCGAGGGTTTCTGCATGCATGTATTTCTAGTTTATTTATATATTATTACTTACATTTATTTATCCCCGAGCCAACGGCGCGGAGCGCCGTTACGGGCGTTAGTTCGGGGCGTGCGTACTAATTCCGCCCGACTATTTACATAGGGAAAGGAAAGCACTAGCGAAGTCCAAAGTTCATCAATGATCACGGGCGTGGGTGACCAACAGTGGGTGGTCATCTTTACTGATTTCAAAAATATGGCTGTTTGCCAGGAGTGGGAGAAGCAAGATTTCAATTTTCAAAAGCATATAATTGGAACATCACGTTTCACACAATGAGCTTTGAAACAATTTTTGTTTGAAGAAATGATAAGAATTGATTTACTGTGGGAAATCGCGTGAAATGTAGGGCAAGTTTGCTTTGAATGTTTAATGTTTATGAATTTTGTTGCTTTAATTTGTTGCGTAAGAGTCATTGCGCTCCTTTTCAATGAAACTGTATTAAATTTTGCTAAATTACCCCGTTTTTTGTAAGAAAAAATGATAAAATATGAAGGAGAGCAAATTAATTTGAAAACCTAACTGAAATTATTCAACAATTTGAACTTATTTTGTTTTATTAAGTAAAAACAATTTATTTGTTATATAGTTGTACAAAAAATATATAGAAAATAAAATTATCGTGTTGCCATGGCAACACTGACGTAAACGCGAGCCTGCGTTCAGTGTTGATCAGTTACTAATACTTCATGTTAACTCTGTTTGTCCAGCAATCGAGTGAAAAGTGCGTGGATATTTCGAGGGAATTGAATGATCCTAAAGGGGCAAATTGGCAATGTCAGTTTTAATATATATGTTGGTAAATAAAATACATCTCTATATACGTTTTGAAGCAAAATAATACGAAGATGTTTCGGTGATTGTTCAATCGGTTTTGATAGCACTACAGTATATGCTGGATGACTAGAACCCGCTAGAAAACAGTATTATTCTAGTTTTAAAAAGCATATTTGATGTTCTTGCCAACCTTATAGGACAGTTTAATTAATTACCACTATGTATAAAGTGATGGACGTCGCCGCTAAGCAGTCACCCACAACTACTGAATTCACGTTTCCAGAATGTACGTCACCATGGCTATAAAGCCTGGTTGTCGTGATTGCGAAACTTGGCTTTGATTAATGCTATGGAAAACAAGACTCTGTAACCAAGGTGACGTACATTCAGGAAGGGCCGGTGTATTGCATATACAGTTATCAAAATTTGCAACGTGCCCTCGTTTTTTTATGTAAAGATATGCAGTTTACTGGCCAGAAGGCGGAGCATCCAGCCAGTACAACGTGTTTATTGGCCAGAAAATGTTACTGACTGGCTAGAAAAATGGCGGCCAACATGCGCAATGCGACATGCGCGAGGACAGAAACTTCAAAGATTCCGACGTAAGTGGCCCTTCTGTATGGATCTTTATTCTGTGGCCTATAGCCATTAATGGGCTTTGGATTTGTGGAGAGCTGAAGAGCTTTCCAAAATCGGAGAGAAAATGAATCCTTTCCCTTAGGATTACCTTGCAGTCTTGCGATTTTACCAACATCTTGAGAATGATACCAATTGTCACAGGGGTGATTGATGTCAAACAACCAAGTAACAAGAAAGACTGCACTAAATAATGCCACTTTAGGAATGATGCCAGATCTTTTCACTCTGGATAACGACGGTGTTAAACCAACAATTGCGATCGGTGACTCTGTATGGGAATTTCTCTTTCGTCTTCTTTTCCTGCTTATGGTAATAATACATTGGTGAATCATTAATTATATTATTATGTGTTATCCGATTCCATGCCATGAATTTGTTTTAATTTAATCAACGATTTTCTACTTAAACAACAATAAAGCAGATACTGGTTTTATGATTTCAATTGATACAGGTTTTGCATTTTTTTCATCGCTTCAAAACATCATGCTTTACAGACATTGACTTTGTTCTTTACGATATATACAGTGTGTATGAAAAAAGGTAATCGAACTTCAGCGCTCTATTGTACGTGAATTACACGGCGTATATATGAACAATTTTTTTCATATTCGGAAAGATCAGGCTTTTGAATGACATGTTTTTCATGCCAAGTGAATAAAAAACGAACAAATACGAGTCCGATAAGAAATGTCATGCAGTCAGAATCGCATATTTTCACCTCTGTGCCTAATTAAAGCAGTGTATAACAAACGAAAAAACAATTAATCACAAACTTGTCGTGGCTTAGCTGAGACTATTTATTCCTACTCAATAATGATTATTGACATGTGCGTAGTTTATTGAAGCAAAAATGTCCGAAAGGGGTTCATTTTTAATCGTTTTAGACCCTCTCAATGACGAAAACATGCGATTCTTACTAACATTTTTATCGGATTCGTATTTGCTCAATTTTTATCCATTTGGCATGAAGAACATCTCAGTCAACAGCAAAACGCCTGATCAGTTTCCGAATATGAAAAATCTCGTTCATACGCAGAGTAATTCAGATACAATAGAATAGCGCGCTGAAGTTCGATTACCTTTATTTTGATACACCCTGTATTCTTGACTTCCAATGATGTGGGCGACGGCCATGTTGGTCCCCTCTCAACAAAGAATCTCCTTAAGTTCTTTTGAATTTGGCACCAACATGGCCACCATGATGCCATTGTCTTCTAATTCTCAAGGGATTGATTGCAAGTCAAGAATATCAGTGAAAAACACATGATACAAATGGTCGAGAATTTTTTTTTCACCGCACTTAAACCTTAAGTTTTAAGGTTGTCAGGTTGACACATGTTTGAGGTGGAATATTTCTTTTAGATTATCTGTTTATGTGGCCAAAAACATGAGCATTTTAACCGGGGGCGTAGGAAACTTCTAAAAGTTGGGGGACCAGGCTTTGAGGGGCACTTTTCGAAAAAAAGGGCATCTAAAAAAAATTTTTCCCAGAAATGTTGGCGACGGGGGGAAGGTCATCTCAAAAATAATTTTTCGGACATACCAAAAAACATTTTCCGAATATACCACATTTTTTCCTCAATACGAAAAAATTTTTCCGGACATATCAAAAAATTTTCCGGATATATAAGATTTTTCTCGGAAATGAAAAAATTTTTCCGCAAATAACATAGATTCACGTTTTCAAAAGTGCCCTTTGGGCAAAAAATGCAATCTTAATGAAAATTTTTCACGCAAAAAAAGGGCACTTTGCTTCCGGAAATAGGACACTTGGGCAAAACTTGGGGGGCCTGGCCCACCTGCCCCCCGCCCCCGGTTCCCCCGGTTCCTACGCCCCTGCATTTAAAACAAAAAAGACAAGGAAATCTAGTTGAGTTCTTGAGGTATGTCATATCAAAAATCCCATTGAATGATTTGTAATATAATTCTGCCAAACATTTTGCTCGTTTCTCGCATTTTCGTAAAATACTCGGGTGGATTATATGTCAAACCATTCAAGAAGATATATAGAAGTTAATAAAATAAAAAATTAAAGATGAAGGTTTTGTGCACAAAAACTAAAAGTTGGAATATTTAGTAATGGTACTATATAATTGTTTTTTTTTACACCGTGCTTTATTTTGAGTACTTACCTCGTAGAAATATTTTCCTGGCTGAAATCAAGATGGTAGCTCCCGGAGTTAGGGATATGTTTAAAGCTAGTTAAACTAGCTTGATGAAGACGGAACTCAAAGGTGTCAAACAGAAATATTTCAATGTCAACGTGTGACTCGTTGATTTCATTTTGATTCCAGGTTAAGACCGTTTTAGTCGAGTTGGCCCAATGTTCCACTTCTAACCCTTGTATATCTGGAGGATTTCTACCTAAAGGAACTATAAAAAAGATCATGCATATTACTAATTAATGTTTTCTGACGTCGTTAAGAAGAAACATATCTTTTGGCCAAAACCTTACAAATGCTTGAGAGAATAATACCGTATACTATACAAAATAGGAAAATGGAATTGGTGAAAATATATATACTATATGTAGTCCCTGCAAGTATTAATCGTAATTTATCAAATTGTGGACAGCACCCATCGTTGTTCGGATTGTTCAACACTACGCGCAACTTTCAATTTTATATGTTTTAAACTTATTGTGACCAAAAGATGTTTAAATGACCTCTCACTCATTGTACGTAATGTGTTTATATATATAGTCATCGATCTATACGTAATTCACTATAATTGGATTTTGTACTAGAAAATAAATATTTTTATAATATTATGGCAAATTAAATTGAATCAAAATCTCTGTCAATCAACTCACTTGATCTGAAGGTGCCAGTATAGTTGAATGTTACACCGCCATCCAATGAGAGCTCAACTTGGATAAGACCAACAACATACAATGGTGGAGTGATACAATATGCTAGTTCTGGACTGACATACACAGCATCTGCATCAATAGTCTTGTTGAACCGACACAGAATTTGATCGTCAGGTTTATAACAAGGTCCGCCAATGAACATTTTAGTTCCTCCTAATTCGATTCCTGATCTTGGCGAGAGCACGAGACCTACACATATATTTTGAAACCATTTTCATTGTTACTAAACATTGACCACGCGATCAATTGAAACACATTTTAATAATGGTAATTAAACTGAGTGGAGTGCATGCATGCAATTTGCATTGCGAGAACTAGCCATGATAAAAGTATTTCTTACAGCACGCTTGTCAAGTTTTCCTTGGCGACCGTACACATATATACGAACAAACTTTCCTCCTGCAAAAGCTATATCATTTTATTGCGGAAGACACGAACAAGAAATCTTGTCAAAGAAAACTTTCAAGGGTAATTGGCCATCTGTATGACCTATTTGTCAATATATGGCGAACATTCGGTGTCATAATCCCCGAGCCAACAGCGCGGAGTGCCGTTCCGGGTGTTAGCCCGGAGCGAGGGTACTAATTCCTCCCGGCTATTTACACCCGGGGAAAGGGAACCACTAGCGAAGTCTAAGGCAGCGTTTACACTGTACCGTTTTCGTAGCGTTCTCGTATTGTTCTTAATCCTCAAGGGAACGCAAGACAATAGTCTAGTTCTCTCGAACAATACGAGAACGCTACGAAAACGGTACAGTGTAAACGCTGCCTAAAGTTCATCAATGACCGCGGGCGTGGGTCACCAACCGTGGGTGGTCATGCTCACTGATCTCAAAAATATGGCTGTTTGCCAGGAGTGGGATAAACAAGATTTCAATTTTCAAAAGCATATATTTGGAAAATCTCGTTTCACACAATGAGCTTTGAAGCAATTTTTGTTTGAAGAAATGAGAAGAATTGATTTACTGTGGAAAATCGTGGAATATAGGGCAAGTTTGCTTTGAGTGTTTAATGTTTATGAATTTTGTTGCTCTAATTTAATCCACCACTTCAGCGGTAAAATGCACGTGTAAATTCCAAGGGTGTCACGTGGTACAAAATGTAAACATTGCGGACATTCGCTCTGTTGTGTAATAGGAGTTAATATGGCGCTCACTATCGTTCGTGATTTGAATTGCAAATTTATATTGTAATTATTGTATATTTCGGTGTTGTTATACTACAAATATAAAGAAAAATGTCTAAAGATTCTATATCAGATATTAACGGCGTTGTAGCTCCTAAAAATCAATTGCTTTGAAACGACGGCGGTCCATAGTAATTTTAATGATTAGGCAACATAAAATAAATTCCTTGATTCTCATCACTATAGACTTTGAAAATGTCGAAGAGCCGGGAGGTTTATATTTTATATTTTATATTTATATAATTTATCATCAATAAATAAAAAAATAATTCCTAACATTTAACATTTCTGTGATTTCCAAAGTGAAGTGTCACAAACCAAAATGAACATATTTCTCCACGAACAATGACTGAACCCTTGAACTGAATGCGAAGTTCCGTTAAAATGCAATGAAATTTCTTTCAAGGTTTTATTTGTTTGAAATTGGCAGTTTAAAATGGCACTAAAAACCCAATTTTAAATATAAAAAACTTAACTGTCTTGAAATATTTTGTCGGGCGGTTCATTTATATTGTATAACAAAATATTAAAAAATTTCACGCGGCTCTTAAAATACAGTCGGGCGGTGATGAGAATCAAGGAATTTATTTTATGTGGCCCTTATAGTGATTTAATATGGTTGCGCCGAAGAGATGCGCTTGGGGAACATTTAAAAACGATTTTTGCTACTCACATTCGATGGCTAAGAATAAGAATGGCCATCCTGTATATAAGTATATTTCTATCGCTTCCCAGCACCAAAACGATCGCAAGAGAAGCGGTCGCGTTGGATAACAGCCTGCAAGTCATCGAGGTGATAACTTTAATACTTGTTCTATAAAGGACAGCTATATTATTTTGCAGTTTGCAATAATTTTGTGGGCCACTTGGTGAAACGTCACCGAGTCCGGCCACCAAAGATAAAATTGTCCACAATGATGACTGTGAGTCTTCCACAAAAGAAAATGCAACACAGGTAATTATCTCAAATTTACCATATTAAATTGCAGAATAGAGTATATTTCTCATCACATTGCATAATGTAGTTTTTTATAGGGCTAAGATTGGTAAAGTGTGAGTATTTTTAAGTACCTTGTTGGTAAATTATGAAAGGTAATCAAACAGACAAAATTCTATTTTAGACAAAATTCTGTTTGAAAAGTGGGGGAGGGGGGTGGCTATCCCCAGAATTTACACAACCCCGCTTTATAACAGTAACCAAAAATCAATCTCTTCTCATATATATAGCCAACAAAATCTTATATTAGAATTAAGTAATTTGTATGTGACAATGGACATTATAGGAATATAGCCTGTTTTATAATTGCGTTCTTCTTTTGTTACTAGACTTTAATTTCTGCAAATGATATTGTATTATACACCAACAAAATGCTACAAAACCCAAAAATGCTTGGCCGAAATCTGTTTATGTGACTAGTCACTAGTGGAAAATAAGGATATCATCATTATATACAGGTAATATATATATATATATATATATATATATATATATATATATATATATATATATATATATATATATATATATATATATATATATATATAT
>CACRXK020006396.1:0-25332 GCA_902702795.2 Paramuricea clavata | reverse complement strand
GAAATACGGCAATACAACCAAAAAATTCCGCTTGAAAGATACTATATACTCCAACAATGTAAAATAGTCATAAAATATAAACTAGCCATACTCGAACACTGTATACTAGCCATACAATTAATACCTATACACAGTTCGAATATATACTCGAACAATGTAAACAATATATCACTAAGCCATATACTACTACCTTTCGCCAAATATAACTTTGCCCTCTTTCAACGTATCGTTTTCGTAATCATCTTGTTCGAATCACAATCCAAGACACTATCAAGAGTGTTATTTTCATGCTTGTATCTGTAGATTTGCATCTTTTATTTCGGTATTTCAGAATATCTAAATTCTAAGCAAATACAAATTTAATTGTCGAAACAATGCGATGTTTCAGCCATTCCGCACGTTGTAACCAATAATCTATTGGCGTTGTAATGCCATGTGTAATAAAGCATTGGGTAGTAATGGTCTACAATTACAGTAACCCTAATCCAAAGCTAATCCTTATCCTAACCCTAATCCTAACCTCTAACCCCTAACGTGTGGCAATCCTAACCTCTAACCCCTTAGCGTGTGGCATGCGCGTGCGAGTAAAAACCCAATATTTTGAAAATTTCAAAATATTTCTACTCGTCGTATTCAAACGAAACTTTCTACATACTGTTAAAGCGCTTGAATAAAATATTGACTTGGGCGAATTCTGAAGAGTTTAGAAGATATTCAGGTTTTTATCCAAATGAAATACAGAACATTTGGCCAATCATGAGTAAATGTGCGATTGTTTTGGTTTGTGTATTGTTTTGACGGCATTCAAACCCTCCGTTGAAAAGAGCATTTTGTAAAGTCTTAAAGGGGGGGAGGGGATACTTGCCGAGATATTTTAATCTTCCCCACTCCAAAGTCGGAATGTAAATATACACCGGACGGCATTTAATTACAGCGTCAATATAAATGGCAAAACGTTTGTACTGGAAGAGAAAAAAAAACCCTAAAATTAACTCTATCGCCAAGCTACATTTTTCAAAATATGTGCGGCGTTGACTTACTTCACAACCATAACAACAGTGAGTTACATGGTGAAAGAAAGTTACGCCAAACATGATAGTTGATAGTCGGGGAGAGTTATTAAGAAATTGGGTGTGGTCATTTGAAAAAGTGGGCGTGCCTCAACTCTCCGAAAACTTAACTCTCCGATTTAATTAATCACCCTGTAATAACTCTCCAATTAACCTTTCCACATAAAACTCACACAAATGGTCAACAAGATGATGTCTTAGCAACAGGCTTGTAACAATTAGGTTATTGTTGCGATGCCAGGTAATTGTCACTCACTTCCGTCACTTGTTGACCAGTACTAGTGGTTGAATCGCAGAATGATAACAAGTTTTTCGAACAACTTGTAACAAGTGTGTTGAGTCAGCAACGGCAACAACCATGCGTACTTCAACCATCTTTGTTGTAATATGTGAATAAACCCATTCTATGTTTTATATAGGTGATTCTGCAATTCTGGGATTTTGTTTATGACAACTGTCATGTGGGGCAAATGTAGCCATGATACTGGGAGAGTCAAATACCATGCACAAAGTGTACTTAAGTAGCTGTGTCTAGTGTGATAAGAACAAATGATGGCAGAATTTCCAATAAGAAGATAATTAGATAAGTATCATCATGCAACTATTGCATGATTTAAGCTATAAACATAAAATAACTTTTATCAATAATGACTGCAGTGCATTTTGTACTTCGAACAGAATGGGAAACACCAACATGGCTTCAAGCCATAATGGCAACCATTTTTTTCGACCAACTCTTGGTCGCCAGAAAGACTGGACAATCTATCTGAGTCGTGTGAAACAAATGTTGAAACATGCAGAAGCTACACTGGATTTCTTAGGCAACAATGTGAGTAGTGATTTTGTGAAACCCTCAGCTCAATTCCAAATGAAAGAGGTTTTAAAATGGCTTTTCTAAATATTGTTAGTTTACCTAAAAGAATAGATGAGATTAATTTTTCATTGTCAAATAAGCTCATTGATCTGATTGCTTTTAATGAGACACGACTTGATGCAAATATAACAGATAATATGATTAACCTGAATAGCTATGTTGTTGTTAGAAAAGATAGATCAAGAAACGGTGGTGGAATTTGTATGTATCTGCCTGCGTAGCTCTATCAACTATAAAATAAGAGATGATCTCGTTCCCTCTGAACTAGAAGCTATTTGTATTGAAATTATTAAGCCACATAGCAAACAGTTTCTGGTTATAACAGTTTATAGACCACCCATGCAGTGCATCATCTGAATTCTTTGACCATTTTGAAAAATTGAGTAAAGCTATTGATAATGAAAATAAAGAAATGTATGTACTTGGTGATCTGAACTGTGATATGCTGAAAACAGATAAAGATTCTAACGCCCCAATAAAGAAAATTAAGTCATTATACGAATTATATCAGTTATCACAACTGATAAATGAAGCTACTCGAATAACTATGACAACCACCAGTCTAATAGATCATATTGTTACTAATACACCATGCAGAGAAATTTCTGCTTCTGGTGTCATTCGCACAGGTGTAAGTGATCATAGTTTAGTATTTGCAATTAGGAACATTTCTGTTGTAAAAAAAAAACAAGAAAATACTGTTGAGATTAGAAACATGAAAAAATTTGATGAGGAAAAATTTGTTGCAGAACTGCTGAAACAGCACTGGGAATATGTGTATTTTTTCCTGAAGATCCAAATGCCATGTGGGAAATTTGGAAAAAAATATTTTTAGAGGTCCTAGATAAGCATGCTCCACTTCAACATAAAAAACTTAGATCAAGAAAGATCTCTTGGATTACAAGCGATATAAAGAAGCTTATATATACAAGGGACAAGTTAAAACGAAAAGCCATTTTAACAAACCTAGAAAATGATTGGTTAAATTATAAAACAAGTAGAAATAAAGTAAATATAGAATTAAGGAATGCCAAGAAAGATTACTATTAATTCCTCGAAAATAGCTGGTCAAAAGTTCGATCCTAAAAGAGCTTGGAAAAGTATTAATAACTTATTAAGTTTATTAGGTAGGCAAAACAAACCAACAGTGGTAAATGAACTAACAGTCTAGATCAAAATTGGCCTGATTGGCCTTGATTTAGCTAGCAAAATTGATTCTTCAAACTACAATTTTGAAACGTATGTTAAAAATCGTAAATCAGAGTTTGCCGCATTCCAATCTGTTACTGTTAGACATGTCTGTCGTCTTTTGCTTGGGCTTTCTAGCAATAAAGCCACTGGCATTGACAAGATTTCTTGTAAAATTGTCAAAAAAGCTGCACCTGTCATTTCAGATTCACTGACATTTTTAATCAGGCTATTTGCTCTATCTTCTTTTCCTGATGAATGGAAAATGGCTAAATTGCTAAAAATGGCCAACGAAATATTCCATTGACCAATATCAGTTTTGCCGGCCATTAGCAAAATTATGGAACGAATCATATATTATTAACTGTATAACTATTTAACAAAATTTGAAGTTCTTAGTGATTCGCAATTTGGTTTCAAAAATTTCACTCCACAGCTACTGCATTACTGGACTGTACCAATGACTGGCATGTGAATCTAAACAGAAAAATGTTTAACCTAGTAGTTTTAATTGATTTAAAAAAACCACTTGATACTGTTGATCATCAAATTCTATTGAGGAAGTTAGAGTTATATGGAATAAAAGGACAAGCTCTAGCTTTGCTCAAATCTTATCTCACAAACTGAAAACAGAAATGTCAAATAAAAAAGTCCTTTTCATCTGAGCGATTGGTTAAATGTGGCGTACCACAAGGATTTTGGGGCCACTATTCTATTTGCTGTATGTAAATGATTTAACTCAATGTCTAAATTTAACAAAATCCCGTTTGTTTGCTGACGACACAAATCTGACAGCATACAGGAGATTCTATAACTGATCTTGAGGCTGCAGTAAATTCTGATTTAGAAAACTTTAGAAAATGGTTAATTGCCATTAAACCTAGCCTTAATGTAGCCAAGACTGAATTCATGTTAATTGGTTCAAAACAAAAGATCTCTGATTCTCATCCGAATGTTGTCATTGAAAATAAACAAATTAAATAAGTTTATGAATGCAAAACTCTTGGAGTAACAGTTGACCAGCATTTATCCGTTGGAAAAGTAATACTAAAAATATTTGCAAAAAAATAACAGCAGGAATCTCTGCTATTTTAATACTCTATATCTTTTAAAACGTTTGTAAATAGCTCTAATTATCACTTTCTTGTACATGTAAAAATCTCATGTGGAAATCAGCTTCGGTTGACGGGGTCAGCGTGTATAAATAAAATTTCTATCTATCTATCCATCGTTGCATTGCACACTGCAATGAACTATAATAAAACATTTATAAAGTGAAATATTGAATATCGTCCACACAACAGTGGATATCTGGAATAGATTAGAACAATGAAATGCATTACTGCAGAAATTACTTCAGAATGACACTTTAATACACCCTTTCGATAATTACGTCACAACTACACTGTTTTCAACTTAGGACCACCTTAAATGGAAAGGATTTCAATGGTTTTTTCTCATGGGCTATGCACAGAGAAGCAGAACATCCTTCTTCAACACATGCATGAAAAAGAATTCTTTATTTTGACCAATAAATATGGAAATAAGCATTAACACGAAAACGAGGCTCCAGGTCATGACCTATCGAAAGGGTTATTGTGTTTGACGAATTTGTAATTCGTACACTGTATATGAGAACCACAGTTTGACTTATATTCTATGCTGGCTCCAAATTAAATTTGTAATAAATGGAGATCAATGGGTCATTTACACTACCCAATACTTGTGGTAGTGTTGGCTTCACTCTATAAAACAACTACCAAATTGTTCTCCGTGCAGGATAACGTCATTCACGCACTTGGGATGTTGCTCGACTTTCGGAAAGCGTAAAAAAGCTTTTCCGAAAGTCGAGCATGCAACATCCCAAGTGCATGGATGACGTTATCATGTATGGAAAACCATATATGGTTTTTCATTATTCATGTGCATGTAATCAATTCCATGCACGTCATTATATTAAAATTTAGTTATAATCATATCGATATATACTCTTTATAATTATATTTATTTAACATTTAACATATACACACATATTTTCCCAATGCTACACAGTTGAAAAAATATAGCACATCATGGGAATCATATTTGCATAACTATAGCCCCGTTTACACTACGCTCATTTTTTGGTACGGCACGGATAAAATTGGTACCGTACACCAAAAATAGAGCGTAGTGTAAACGGGGCTCAAAATATAGGTAGTCCAAGAACCAAAAAAGTGGTAAGGGTACCAATTTTATCCGTGCCGTACCAAAACGGGGCTTAAGTCCATAGTGTACCCAGTAATAAGTATATCCATAGGGGTATACAGCCAATTCAAAAAAGGTTGTGCATTGCAAACCTTAAACTCTAAGTAAAACTTATATGATTTCTAAACTGATTAAATGATACTCCCATTATACTTTACACGCTTAGAGTCTTTAAGGTTTAAGGTTTAGAGTTTAATTATAAGGTTTGCAAAGGACAACCTTTTTGAATTAGCTTTATACGGAAATGGCAATTTGTGTGGAAATTAAATTTCTATAGTATTTCCAACTAGGTTCTATGCTATAATAGCATGGCTATTTCTATAATAAAGATTTTGAAAAAAAATATTTTAGTACTATGAGGTGAATAGTTTTTACTATTTTTAAAATAATTATCATTTTTAAAATAATGCCAATATCAGTTCTCGCAATCATCGACGGCAAACGGAAATTTCCGCCGATAATGCTGGCGAAAATAAAATTATCGACGGCAAGTTCTTGCCTATATTATGATGATTATCAAACTCTTATTATTTATAATAGTTTTGTTTGTGGAAACATGCACCACGTAAATTTATTACTGCAAAGCTTTCGATCCGTAAGCCCGGATCTTCATCCGTAAGCCCGGATCGAAAGCTTTGCATGTAATAAATTTACGTGGTGTTTCCACAAACAAAACTATTATATGTTTTATCGCCATGCAAACTTACAAAGATCTTATTATTTCAATTTTATTACATACTATAGTCATACTTGCACGCGCCTTTATCCTGGCGACTGAGGGTGCCGGATATCTTTTTTGTCACTGATATCGTTTCTTGTCACTAATATCGCTTTTGTCCCGCTAGTTCAACAATTGTTGCAACCATTGGGGCAATGATAATATTCTAGTAATAAATTCTGACACTGACAAAGTCAAAGGCGCAAGTATGTAATAAACTGTATATTGTCAAAATTTTAAAAAAACATGCATGCTTAGTAATATAGTTAATATTCTTGTATTTGGTACTATTTAACAATTAGTCGCCGAAGGCGAGGTGATTACAAGCCTATATTCACTGAGCCGAAGGCGAAGTGAATATAGGCTTGTAATCACCGAGCCTAAGGCGACTAATTGTTTTAGTATAAATTTCCAGGTGTTTACAAACAATAATCCACACAACTTTATAAAAATTCACTTCAAATAAATTTATTTTCACTATAAATAGTTTGTTTACAAAATTTAAATCTCAGACACGGCTCTGTTTCGCGTTGCGACTAAGCCAGTTTTTTTCCAAATAAAAGCACGTAAAGTTTAGTATTTTACCTTGAAATATTTTTAAACCATATTTTGTAGCTTGTTTGGGTTTTTTCGGAATGCTATCTTCTTTAATTTTGGCAATTTCCTCTTCTGTTACTACGGCAAAACGAGCAGCCATTTTGAAAAAAAAGCTATAGTCACTGACCAGTGACTATCACTTCAGAGACAGTGAATCTTGACCAATCAGAATGCAGAAAAATCAATAGTCACCTGGAAATTTATACTAAAGACGTATAGTCCCATGTGCTGTGTCAAATGCAACTAGTCTAGCTTTTTTATATATTGTAAATAGCTTATTTAATTTTATAGAGGGCCATTTGGTAGAATACCTTTCTCAGGTAAAAATGTATATTTACTCTCATCAAAATAAAGTTTAAAAAACCCCAAAAAAACCAGGTTATCATAATCGGGACGAGGCGACATCAGTTTTATCAGGACGATATCATTTGTGATATCGTCCCTCATTTGTGATATCGTCCCTAAAACTGATATCGCCTCGCCCCTCGTATGATAACCTATATAATTGTATGAGAATTATTCAAAGATTTAACAACAATTAAGTGAATGTATAAGATATCAGTACTTCTGGTAGTTTTCAGAACAATCTATTTGTCATTATTAGCATGCATCTTTACGCAAATTGTCATTATATATGGACTGCTGCAAACTGCTGCCCGAACTCTAAATTACAGAAGAAAATTCTATAAATATAGATGATTTATTAAAATTGCGAGGACTGCAATACTGAATACTACATAACTACTTGCAAGTGTACCTATCATAAACATCTTCGCATGTATCGCATTCGACACGACAACACCAATGGAAACGACAATTGCACAACTTTTTCTCACGTGCAATCTGCGTGTTATACCCATGACCACAACACAGCAGTGCACAACTGTTCATAGAGTCCTCAGAATCTCTTTGGCACACTCTTCCGGATGTCCCCGAAATTCCAATTCGCGGGTTTGATCGGCAATAGTTCGGCGATCGTTTCATGTACACAAGTTCACTTTGCTCTAGTCGAATTTTTCTGTTCGCTTTTCTCTTTAGTTTGCGTTTTCGTTTCGCGAACATGACCTCCACGGAATTCTCGTAGCTTTTCTTTAACAGATGGCCGATTTCCTCAAATTTCGCTAGCACCTTCCAGCAGGATCGTACAGCGCAACCGTGCGAAACACCGTAACAACGACAACGGGTTTTTATTGATGTAAGTACAGCCTAAAGAAAACTAATTAAGTCAATGTTGAACAATGTATGGTTTTGAGTATGCATGTGATATGCTATAGGTATATGGTATGATGGAAATTTTATTTCTGCGCGTGCGCAACAATTGTGTGAATGTTATACGTGCTTAATTAAACAAACGTGCTTAATTAAACAAAGTGCGTGATCAGTGTTGGACTATAGCCGTGCAGACAATTAATGCTTCAACGATTTCGGGGAAATTTTAAAAAACTTGCTTCCCCGTTGATTTTATTACGCGATTTAATTCCTGCGTAAACCGGAAATTTACCACTGTCTGGATATTTAACAAAAACCGATACAGTCGATTTCAATTTTGAGACGTCACGTTCCTTTCAAATTCTTATCAAATTATTCATATCAAATAGGCAGTGGTCATGGAAAATGTTGAGATCTGAGGTCCCCGGAATGGCAAAATTCTTTTAAGACGTTTAATATCATCCCTCAAGTAATTGTTCCCGAAATGATATGCTTTAATTCAGGAAGCACTTGATGAAAAAAAAATTATGTCGTGGAAATGATCTTTTTACTCTTTTTCTATAATACGTAAAGTGTAACGATTGAAGAAAAAAGATATATATTACAAATTGAGAGTTGATGATGATTTTGTAATGGCATCGAATATAACCATTTAATTATAAATTTACGTCTTGTTTTAGTCCATATTTTTCGGTTTTTGTTTTATATTTTATTTTCTTAAAATGAGTTAATTTAATACAAGATTGAAGTAGTGATTAACAAAGATTATAACATGTATTGTGCATATATCAGTAAAATTTATATATCACCAGCTCCCTCTTTTATCTTTTCTTCAATTTTTTTAAAACCTCTTCTCTTAGCCTAACACACCCCCAGCCTAGACCTAGTAGGTCTTCTATTTTTATTTTTTTAATATTCAGCGCTTTTTCACATGAAAAGACTGGGACTAGGTGATTTGGGGGCGGGGCGGAGGAAGGACGCAATCGCCTAGTCCCAGTCTTTTCAATGTGAAAAAGCGTTGAATATTAAAAATATATGAATAAAAATAGAAGGCCTAGGTCTAGGCTGCAACACCCCCAATTTAGTTAATTAATGAATTGTTGCTGACATTGATTTTGCTGGCTGCTACTAATTAAGTTATTATGCGTTTAAAATGCGAATAATATACAAATATATATCTGTCATCTGTTTCTTGAAAACTTCGGAACAGTATGAGAATATTGAATATTTTTAGCTTCTTCCGTTTTTCGGTCATTGCCACCCGTTTCAACATGACGTTAATTAAACCAAAACAACAAATCAAACTCGCAGCTGGAAAAGTAAATCGGATCAGGCTTACACTGTGGTAATTTAAACAACTTGCCGCGCGCTTCACTGGAGCTTAATTGTCTAGCATTCCTTGTAGGTAACGCGAATGTGTTGACGTCAATATTTTTAGACGGTAGATCAGATTTTCATTCACCTGTAGCGAGTTTGCGCAGCCAACTAATGCGAAAATGCGTCACGTGCAATTTAAAAAGGATTAAAGGGTCATTGAACTGACCAACCCCAAGAAATAAAAACCAGTTAGGACGTTAGGATATATGATATTTCATAATTTGCATAAAATGCTGGATTTTGATAGAATGAACGCTCGGCCGTTTTACTTTTTTCAAGAATTTATTGCATATTCTAGAATCCGTTTCTTTTTTGAATTTGGATTGATCGTAAAAAGTAATTATATAGTAGAGACAAGCTGCTTTTGAGGGATAAATAATGTTTACTCTCTTCCTCCATTTCATGGGATAATTTAATTATTCGTTTTCTATTCCATCAACGTTTTATTTTTAATACTTTTCTGATTATCGATGATTAAAGTAATCATGGCATAACTATTTTCATGTAAACGTTTTCCACCAGTCACAATCCAAATTTGAAAACACTTTAAAATATCATCCGTGCCCGGTACAGGCCTTTAGGTTACACTGAGAAAAATTGTATAGTTTCTTTTCGTAAAATCCGGTAAAATGGATTGGTATTGTATTTTAATGGTATTGGCATTTAGTGACTCAAATCCATACCAAGAGAGAAAAAGTGGAAGATCTTGTGATACTATTCTATACTATTATTTATAGTATTATGCTATCAAGAATTTGTGATTTCTGGTTGGCTAATAGCCTGCTCGCGCAACTGCTGAAGGAGTGAGAAATTGTGCATGACGTTCTTCTTTGAATATTACGTCTAAATTCCATATTTGGTGAGCTATATTAAGTTGATATGACAATTTCACAGTTGGCTGTTAGCCAATTAGCCTGCTCGCAGCCCGAAATTAAATCCCTAAATTACTTTCTTAAATAAATTACTAAATTACTTTCTTTCGCCCCCACAACCGACCGCTGTTTTACTCCAGCGGTCCAGCCTTCGGTTTCAGTTGGTAACGCAAACTTCGGCTTGGTAATTCTTCATATCATGCTCAACCTCATTTAATAATTATATAATTGTTGCGGATTGGACAGTGTAGAACCGATCAAAGTAAGAGTAACGATTCAGTATAGAGTCACAGTACATAAAATCACAGTACAGTTCTATCACACTTTTAGAGGAAAGTGTCACGCATGCTATGAATAGTATACTAAAGATTGGCGCTATCTTTTTAATGAATATCCGATTTTTTCATCTATGTTAAAGCATGCGACAAGAATTTGTTCAACCGCGGAAGAACGGAACCGTCTTCTATGATATTAAGACTGAAAAACAATGAAATTTACGAAAAATCTCAAGCTGATGGCTCATGGTGTCTAGATTGAACCAAAACTAAATCACTGGGACTAGTCCAAATACTCCCAGAATATAACAGCCGGGTCATGCAGTTTCATTGCCAAAATGGTTTCAGTTTATGATGAGATTCTTAACACTTTGTTACAATGTTGACCTTAGGAATATTTACCTTACACAGTCCATGTTTACAAATCGTCGTCTAACAGCTTTTAATTAAGATAAGTAAATATTCAATATCCGATAAGCTTCATGATTTGTTCAGTTACGCGTGATCTCTTAAATTAAAATACGAGCATGAGATTTCACTTACATCTTCGAAATGATTGATGACAAATCAGTTAAAGGTTAGCATACAAGATTTCCGTCTAAGGAATAGTGATCAAGAATGTGCGCGTTTTTGCGCATTACGTACTTCACTTTAGAGACCTTATACGATTTTAGGACGGCAACGCGACGACGACGGCCAAAACAAAATTCTCTCAAATAAATGGTAGTAAAGATAATTCGTCGTATATTGTCAATCGTATGAATTTAATACAGTCTTAGAAGTTGAAGACATGCGTGGGCTTTTAATAATATGGTTGGGAAGAGTTCTGCTGAACCCAGTTTGAAATGCAGCCGTTGCAGCCTATCAACACGTGAAAATCTGTGATTTGGCGTTGTAAACAGAGCGAAGACAATGTTTAAATTATTCATATATTGTAATTATTCAATTCTTTTCAATGTTTATTGTATTGGTAGCCGTTGCCGTCGCGTTGCCGTCCTAAATCATAAGCTAGGTCTCTATTAGCGAGCTTAACTAGCAAGCGACGCTTTTGTCAACACGGACGCCAGATTGCCGAGGGGAACTGCATGGAAACTGTGTTTGTGTCAGTTTGTGATAATCTTCACCACAAATGACAAAACATAAGATTTTTAAAGTTTTTTTGCTTCCTTACATGAGCGCTATGATGCAAAAAGCCGCCAAAATTACATATACCAATTTAGTCGAGTGACGTCCGTGTTGGCAAAAACGTCGCTTGCTTAAGCTCACTATTATTACGACAGTTGTGGCCTAAAATTGTAATTTCATAGCTTATAGTTATATTGAAAGGAACGTTTACTTCAGTAGTTCTTCCTGTTGAAAAAGTGATAACATATGACGTTTATATACATTTATCTTCAAAGTAATAAAAATGTCAGCACTTGGAATCATGTGGAATAATGAGTGCAAAAATTCAAGTGAAATTGACTGTAATGAGTGTAGGTAAACTGTAGGCCTACGGACTGCGTAATATGATAAAAATAATGTTTTACAGAAAATGTCGAAATAATATTTGGCTTCTATTTGGTTTCATTCCTTTATGAACAATTTTACTGGGAGAAAACATGCAGTGTTGTTTGAATTAAAATAAACTGAAAGCTGCAGTATTAACGTACGCGTGCATGCGACCGAGATACAATCATCATCAGTTTACTACGCGATGCATGAAGATATACTAAATTATGCACTTTGGTGCTCGTCTTTATCAGTTCATATCAAGGTGATCTGCATGCACTTAACTGATTTACCTGCGGCTGCGGCGATAACGAAACGACTATATTTAATATATAAAAACAGGACGAAAAAACTAGCACTATATAAAACGTTGAGAAAAAGAAAATGGCTAGTGAGTATCTTGTTATTCATGGTTGCACTCATTTATGTCTCGACTGCATAGACTTTCCTCATGGCTCATGCATGTGTGGTGCGTAAAAATGCACGAAACAACACTTGCTTCATCACCATCATCATCGAAGGTTGAATGGTTGATATATGATTAAAACTGATATAAAATTTGAGAAAGGTTCAATCAGGAATAATCGACCGATGCAGTGTCCTTAGTGGTGTAGTGTTGTTTTAGTGCACATTGTCCTGCATATGTGTAATTTTCGACTCAAAATGACGAAAGCCTCTGTTATCTTTTGGGTTACAGTGAATTAAAAACAGTCGAGACTTGGAAAATAACTATTATAGCGATATGATTAAACGGACTTTTTGGCAATTCAGTTACGCCGCGTTGGCGGCGTTGCCTTGCTGATAAGTATAGCGTTCGTTTGCGATATGCGCACAGTTTGGGGCAAGCACCTTGCTGTACAAATCAAAAACACAAAAATGTGTTAAATGTCAAAGGTGTTTTGGACATATGCTGCTGTTTACAGACACATATTTGATAAACATCGTGAAGGAACTCTAAACTCAATACAGTGTGGACGGGACGTAGCGCGCTCGAACGGAATGAAGAGCGGACTTTATCGAGGCCGTGCATAACCCGCGCTTCCTGGTTAATTTGTGCACTCGCCGATATCGTTTGCGTTTTTAAGAAACTTCTGCTCAATCCATTAACTGTGCAACTATTTATAATTGTCGAAACCAATGCAGTCATCAGCCCAGGTGGCTTCAAATTTAAGAGTTTGATTGTCACATGAATGAGCAGAATGCCCAGAAAATTCCAGTCAGCAGATTGAATGTGGACAATAATTGGTACGGGGTGCAGGAGGTTTGATTCTAAAAGCATTACAGAATTAGTTCTTCCAGGGTTTTAACAGTGTTATAGTATTACCTGTCTTCCTGCCCTGCTGTTGTGAAGATTAACCAGGTTTTGTCCACTGCGACGAAATTTTAATCTTGCCTGCTTGTCTTGATCCGGTGCATCGACAAAAAGTTGCGAAAACAAGATCCCGTATTGAATATTCTCATCACAACGTGCCTTAATTTTTCCATAATACTTGTTTTTGGATTTCTTACATGCGCAGTCTGGTAGATCTCCTGCAGTACAAGACTTTGTCACAGCATGAACCACGGCAGCTGAAGTCAGTGCGTACACAAACGCTGTCTCCTTACTTGCTGTAAGAAAATAATTACGTTACAGTGTAAGTTACAGTGGCGAGGCTAACCTGATTGAAATAATTTCCGTATCTTTTTAAAAACACAACTTAAATGTTATTAGGAGATACGGACAGATTCATTATAAACAGACAAGTTGTTGACTTGCTATACTTTTGTCTACAGTACGTTCATATACTATTCCTTTTCATCCGGTTCGTCCAAAATTATTTGACGAGAATCCTATAGGAATTTCTGCAGGAATGGACCAAAGGAATGTATTTCGTATTGGAATTTCAAATTGAAATCCTGTATTGTACAAACTGTAGGATTTTTGTCGTTTTGGAATTTGTATATACTCCTTGTGACTATAAAATTCGATGCCATATTACCCCAAACTACTTACGTATGGCGAGCAATCCTTTCAAAGCTGTTGCTTCGGTCATCGTTGAACAATCCCATCGTTCTTTGCTCAACTGTTTTTTACATTCTTCCATTGCCAAAAGCACTCCCTTTCTGATACTCGGTACGACCAACGGCTTGGACTCGCATATTCGACGTTGTTCACTCACAAAGCCAGTGATATGAGCACAGACAGTGGTGTTTACTTCAACTGGTACTTGGTTTAACCCAACAGACGCAAATTTCGTCCATCTTTAAGAATAGACAAGAACGTATACGTACACTGCCGCATATACACTAAAGACAATTACGTATAACTGCTATCCTAATAACTGAAAACCTAGCTCGAGAGAGGGCTCCTCAGATATACATAATGCTATAAATTTCATTTCAGCCATTCAAACTTCAAAACTAACTATATATAGTATACATTAAATCTTTTATTGGATCAGGAAGTACTATAATAAAGTGCATGTGTAAACTTTCTCTTGAACAAATAGCCACTTCAAAAGGTATAGAATTTGACCTTTCTATACGTCTCCCCAATAGTGGGAGATTCTTGTTTGTCTGTTCCATTTTCTTATGGATAGTCTCTGGATTTGTAATCTCGGTTAAGTTACAAGACAAAGAACATGTGCAGAATACTTCACCGACAAACTGAACGCGTTACATTTTAAGTAAAAACCTAAACGGCATGAGAAGAAAAACAAATGGCAATGTCATCATCGACTAACTAGCCGCACTATAAGCCACATCCAGTATCCAGTTAATTAAATACTTGTCTAGAGAAGACATGCGTCAATTTGGAAATGGCCATCTTTAATTCTTTATACTTATAGTTAAATTGAAAACGAACTGCATGAAATTTAATTCGTCTGAATTTATACCAGCGCATTGAAAAACAGTATGGAAGCAGTTGTTTATTGTTTGCCAGCAGTGGCGCCGCCATCTCGATAATTGGGGTGGCGAATATTGTTCACAGACCATAAAAACAATCGATTTCAAAAGAAGTTAATAATGCAGAACACGAAGATATGAATATTGCCCCCCCCCCCCATTTATCGAGCTGGCGGCGCCACTGTTTGCCAGATATAAAGCCTACAACTGAAGCAGATGAAAGGACCACTCGCGTGTTTTCTTCACTTTTGAGTTTTGAAGTGGCTTAATCAATGTTGAGAGTTTTAAGATTTTGGCACACACATTTGTCGACTTCCCATGCGTGTTTAACTATTGCGAGTTGATACATGCACTCATTCTTTTGTTGTGAGTCATTGAACAATTAAAATACAGCACACTTTCTTTCGTGAGTTTTGGCAGATTCCTAAATCCTGACTGAAATTAGAGAGAACAAGAATTGATATTTGACATATTGTTGTATGTGTCAAACCCTTAAGCGACAAATAGCATTAAACATATGGTTATAAGATATTTATGTACATACAATAAGCTTCCTCCTGTTCCACAAGCTTGTAATGCGAGTAAAATTCCTCCCACAAATATGATTTTCTTAGCCATTTCCATGGTCAAATTTAGCATACAGATTATAATATATGTACCACACAGTTAGCCTTTACGAGATGCTGATGTCCACTGTCCGCTTTGCCATTTGATGACTTCCCGCATTTAGCTCGTATTTTTCAGCCATACGCATTCTCAAGCTGATTGGCTAATTAATCAGCAGAATTCTACAAGGGGCCGTCCTCCTACTCTTCTGGGCGAGTGTTAAAGCGCCTTGAATGCCCCGGCTAATGATAAAGTTATTTAAATTTTGGAATTGTACACCCTCGTGTGAACTGCTAATTTCTGTTAACGCCACGACGCAACTGTGTTTAATTCTACGCACGGCTAGTTATATTAAATTATTCCGTTCACGAAGTTTCCAAAGATATATTATTGTTATTTGGCATATTATATAGAGACTTTAAGATTAACCACAAACAGCAAACTTCAAATCCCATTTGAAGGTAAGTTCTACAAGTTTTTGATAGCTATAAGTAGCTCATTCATGCTTCAATTTTAATGTTAAAATTGCCATAATATCAAAGTTGACCGTTTGCGGTTAGAGGTCTGCCGTAGACGTCACTCTTAAGGTTTCTATTTGTCGAGTCTCAACTGCCAACTCGCGCTGTCGTGTATACTCATCAGCATAATTCACCGACACCAGTGATATAGATATTTGTACTAGAGTGTAGCTTAACTCTTAATAGTTTTTGACAACTACAGTTTAGATGTTAAATTTTATTATTTTTTTTACATAATAGAAACTAGTTGAAACTCGCAAGGTATTTAACAGGTGGTGACAAATAATAGCAAAAAGCCAAGAGGTTAATGTGTATTTTTATCAGCAATAAGTAATGAATAGACCGCGCCTTGTCACCCCACGCACGGAAAAACTCTACAGTCCAGTTTGCGCTAGCAAAGTAGCAATAGGCAATTCCAGCTTTTAGGGTGATCGCTAGATAGTATACTTCAAAATAAGGTTTCCGTTTTTATAACGTAGAAAAAACTATCCTAACACAAAACTAAACCCTAACCCTAATACTATTAGCCCTTACCCTAACCCCAACCTAACCCTAACCTAAACCCTAACCTAACCCTAACTTATTTTAAAAATTGATATAAAAACGGAAACCTTATTTTGAAGTATATTATCTAGCAATTGCCCAGCTTTTAGTTTATGCCTGCAGGGGATGATGGGAAGTAAGGTATCATATTGCTGATTATGCTGAAAAATTTCATTAAAAACTACCGAAGCAACCGAAATATGTCAATATTTACAAGTGTAAGCTATCACTTTTATTTTTTTCACCATTTTTATTTTTTCAGCATAATCAGCAATGTGATACATTACTTCCCATCGTCCCCTGCACGCATAAACTAAAAGCTGGAATTATACAATTACTTTATGGTTTCCGTGTTTGGATGACCTGATCCAAACACATTCCCAAGTGTTTGGATCAGTCCATCCAAACACGGAAACCATAAAGTAATTGTTTTATAAAATAACAACAACACGATAGTCTTCCGTGTTTGGATGGCCTGATCCAAACACGGCTTTCGACCAATCAGAATACGCGTTATATACATGTTATTTTATAATGCCTATTAATATATATGGAACCATGGAACATTTTCGAGCGGTTTACAGCAACTGTTCATTATTGACGATCTATTGAAGCGTACTTCAATTCGTCAACACCTACAATCGCGTGCAAAAATAAATAAATGAGACTTTTCACATGTTTGGCCATTTTAAAGTACGTCGGCCTCCCCCCTGCTCCCATGATCAATGTTGGAAAAAGTGGGTTGAATTTTCTCTTTTCAGTCATCCACACAACATTAGGGAGTTTAAGATCTTCACGACGAACTACCGACTACGTTTGAAATAGTAATACTAAATGCTTAATTGTCATAACAAATTTATCCCAAATACGTTTTATGTGCATGGCTTTGTGTTCGGCTAGTTTCATCTTTTAATTTTCATCATTTCTTTATAAAAATACTCTCCAACCTGCAACGTTGCGTAGGCCCGTTTCATACGCCGTACTTCTCATGTGCCGAATACATTAAAGACAATAGGTAATGAGCTGAAATGCCTCATTACCTATTGTTTTTAATGTATTCGGCACATGTGAAGTACGGCGTATGAAACGGGCCGTAGTTAGTTAGGTGCTATGTTCTTGATGCTGTTATACAACACAAGAATGTGATTTTTACGCTGTAGCCAAGGTCGCTACGGTGAAAAGTATGCTCTGGGGATATGTAAATTTTGTCTGCCTTTGTTAAAGCAATGCGAAAACAAGCTTTCAACCGTACTCCGTACCCGTTGTTCGTTGTCGGCATCTTAAACTCCCTATTGAATTGGCGGTGAGGGGGGCACTTATGCGGTTGTCTCAATAGTTTTTGTTCCTGATTGTAGCCTGTGTCCCAGTCCATTGCTTTGGGCTTAAAACAATTAAGACGCCTGCTGAGGCCTTCTCTTTCACAGACTCGCCGCCTGCAAACAAATAAAGTAATAAACGCCTGATACAGAACCAGAACTATAATCACGTGACCACAAATCAGCCAATCACGTTTGGTGCATGTTCACGCTAGCTATATAACAATACTGCTTATAAAAATGTCTTCATGTTATAAAAATGTCTTTATGTCATTAAATAATATCAATAAATTTGTGCTTTATTATTGTGTGTGTACGTTAAAGATCTCTTACCACCAACAAATTTTATCTGCATGATATACGATCTAAGACCAATATGTAAATATCATAATTATGCTTGTAGAACTGAACGTTTTAAGAAATTAATAAGAATTCGTTCTTGCCTTAAAGTATTTTAAAGATAAACAATAAATAAGTTTTAGAAATGTAAATACTCTTAAATATGTAATAATTATGTAGTTTAACTTCTTTTAAATTTATGTAATTATACTGGTGTAATTTAACCTTTTGGGTTACAAAGTCAGTAATTATTAAATCAATTCAATTCAATGTTATAACTCGTTCTCGTCAGTACTACACTTTGATTAAATTGATCTGTCAAATATTCTACGTAGTAAAATAAGTTGCGTCCTGGTATCTATAAGCTACAGGCTCGCTTTAATATCTGTTAACCCTGACATTATCTCTCAAATTTTGCTTGTTCAATTTTTGTCTTTTCTCCATTTGGATACAATTTAATGGCCGTGGGCATGCACATTTCTATACAGCTCCCCCCCCTCCTCTCAACAACCATGGCGAGGCCACTATAGGCACTACTATTTAAAAACCAAGCTAGCCTGGAGAGACTGAACATTGAAACATTATAACAAGAATTATAAAACTTGCAACTATATGCACCGTAGGTTTTCCCAGACGGTGTATTCGTGTTCAAGGAAAAGCATTTTAGGTTGAAGAAATATCGGATCTTCGAAACTATTCGTGATTGATTTGACTGAGTTAAATGGTATTTGATGGGCCGAGTATAATTTAAGGTCCGTTTATATAATTGCGGCAATTTTTGCTGCGATTTCTACTGCAATTTTCGTCATCTGATGCATGTGCATGAACGAGTGGAAACACCATCATCTGATTATCTGAATAGTCATAACTCTGCTACTTCTATACGTTCACATCCATCAGAAGACGAAAATCGCACCTGCAATCGCAGCAAAAATTACAAGTGTAAAAGGGTATTATAGGCTATTGGCTCAGACGTCAGTATACCAGGGCACTTGTCATATAAACGCTCTGGTCAATATTGCACGAATACGAACTTTTTCAAACTGGACCATGTGGGCATGGTCAGCAGTAAATTTTAGCAATTATTAAATAACATTGCTCAACTGGTGACACTGGGCCTTTAAATACCTAACCTGCGATCAGGCCCTCGAAAATGGAACGCCTGATCGCAGGTTATTAAATATCTTTAGTGTAAATTTTGCATAACAAATAAGCTTTCGCACGTTCTGATTGGCTAGTTGACTAGTAAATCTGACGCATTCTTTACTAGCAGACTAGACTGACTAGACTAGTAAATAATGCTTTTCAAAAAGAATGATTCGGCAAATTTGCCGGTTTCAAAATCGACAAAAGATTGAAACTGAACTCGTCCCGCGGGGCCGGTTGTATAAAACTCTTAATCACTTTTTTAATCACTATATTTTGTAGTTAAATAGTGATTAACTCTCAAATACGCGCTTCTTATTGGATGACGTTTGCACTTAACCATAGTTAACTTTAATCACTTTTTTATACAACCGGCCCCAGAAAACAAAAGAAGCACAAAATGTTGTATTTAACTTGAAAGGTATAGGATTCATTTATTATTTTACTGTGTCAAACGTATTCACGAATCACGGACAATTTAAAACTTATTTAAATAGCAAAAAGTATCCCGACTGTTGGGAAAAACCTTGCCGTGATATTCTTTTAAATAATTAAATCCATTTTGTTTTGTATCCTATAGATTTCTCAATTTGTCGGATACTGTTTCTTTTGGTATGTCATGTTTTCATTGTTCGGTATGGCGTTCTGACCGCTGTATTGTGTTTTCGGAACTTGTAAAGTGAAAAGTGTATTAAAACTTTATTTCGAACGATATAGTTTCACATTTTATTTTACCAAATTTCTCAGCCATTTCCTGAAAAATTAATGCTAAACAGAAACTTTTAATTCTGGTGAAAAAGTCATTCCGTTATTGTGTTTATTATATTTAAGCAGAAATCGAGAAAAACAACTTTGTAATAAATTAAAGCAATAAAGTCACACAAGAAGCCATTTTGAAAGCGTGTGCGTACAAGAAACGCTGTAACACTGTCAGTGACAGTATCAACCGTGAACAGACCGAAAACAGTTTTATTTCTGAATTTTAATTGAACTGATATTTGGATATTTTGTTTTATTCATTAAAAATTTATACTAAAACAATTATTCGCCTCAAGCTCAGTGATTACGGTGAATATTCACCTCGACTTCGTCTCGGTGAATATTCACCGGTAATCACTTCGCCTTCGGCGATTAACTGTTAAATATTCTATACTTTTTAACTTAATGCAAAGTATCGCACCTAATCACCGTACAAGACATTAGCGATAATATTTTTCAGGGTGTGTGTGGCCACGTTTTCAGAGATGTATCTCAGAAATATATACCTCAAGAAATGCAAAAAGTAAAAGTGACGATTCGACAGTATCCACGCATGTAATCTTGAACACTGTCTGTGCCAGTGTAGGTATAGGGATGCAACTACCTGAAAAATATGAGAATTTCAAAAATGAGAATCTCAGAAATTCTCCTTATATTTTCTCAGGTAGTTACATCCCTACCAACGATATATAGGGATCGACGTACAACCTCGTACCCAGGCTATTTTCTCTTATACTCGGTGCACGGCCAGAAAGACCCTGGGTACGAGGATGATCGAGGTATAGGTAAATTGGTATAGGTACGACAACAAGATTCAATGTATAGGTACGACAACAAGATATAGCGACGATTACTAGACAGATTACTAGACAGGGGCCTTCGCTCTAAACATTGAAGTTTTGATGACATTTTTCAGGTAGTAGTAAACTTGGAAATATTTCTTCAGAAATCTTGTACGAATCAATGAGAGTTTTCTTTTCTGAAGTTTTGAAACAAGCAGATGTGCAGAAATACAGAAACAGCAGGTTAAATGGTAACCCAGGGCTAGCGCTAACGTCTCGTACGCGGTGATTAATTGCGATAATTTGCATAAATTATGCGCTATTCCAGGTTCCTGCGCATCCTTTATAGGTCGTTAAGGCTGTATTCCACTTCAACCGAAGCGTATACGCCGTATATTCTTTGTTCCCTGAGCACTAGAGTGGAACTAACGGCTTCAACACAAAGGAAAATGCTACGATACGTTACTGGAAAACGTCCTTAATTTAATCCAGTTTTCCACTTCAACCGTATCGTAACGCAACGTACCATTTTCTTTTGTGTCGAAGTCATTAGTTCCACACTACCGCTCAGGAAACAAAGAAATACGCTACGTTTCGGTACGATTGAAGTGGAAAACTGGCTTTAAGCTAGTTTCCACGTCAACCGTATCGTACCGAAACGTAGCGTATTTCTTTGTTTCCTGAGCGGTAGTGTGGAATTTAACTAATGACTTCGACGCAAAAGAAAATGCTACGACACACGACAAGTGGAAAACATGCAGGCTTTACACACTTCACTGAACAGTCTGAACTCTATCCTAACTTCAAAGCGTGTTAACTATCATAAGCGTGTCGTGGTTTTATATGTGATAAAAAATCACGTTAATTTACATAAACTTTAGCTTTGATTTTCTCGGTTTAGACAAAGTTTATTTTAAAAATTACTTCGCCAATGAACTCGTATAAGAGGAGTCGTTTTTTAAGCCATTTAAAGCACTTGTAGTCGTGTTTCATCACATATAAAACACTCCGCTACGCATCGTGTTTTATATGTGATAAAACACTCCTATACGCGTGCTTTAAATAGTCACGTATCATCGCATTTTCTTTTGTGTCGAAATATTAGTTCCACTCTAGTGCTCAGGAAACAAAGATGTCAAAGAAATACGCTTCGTTACATCACATTACGATACGGCTGAAGTGGAAAACGGCGTTTAGCAGTAGCCCACAATTTTCGTGTCATATGCCTCGAGGAAGGAACACTCGTTAACCTTTTGCCGTTAAACTTTATTAAATACCATCATGGTGTACAATTGGCTTTTATAAATAAAGCGGATATAAATGGTTTAAAATATACAGGATTTTTCAAAAGTAAATGTTGAGTCATAGCCACGTTAGCAATCGATCTACGGTACATGTACATAATAATAATTAATTGTTTTCTTTGTAAGAAAAAGTGCATGCATTCATATCTGTAGTTTGTACATGTACTGAGTGACTCGAGGAGTGATTGTATATAGTGATGTTTATAGATATCATTTCAATCATACTTTAACTGCATGTGTGCAGCAATCATGAAATTCTCATATATGTTTGCCATCGTGTACAGAGACGAGATACATTCGTTGTATTCGGTGGAAGACTTTACTGTTGAGTAGTCTTCGTCGATTCTTTTCATTCATAATTTTTTCACAACCCGCAGAAAATTATTATAAATCTCGACGGCAAATTTTGTGAGGACGAGAGATGGATGTTGAATGCTCATCATACATTCAAACTTCAACGCTATTTCCTGTTGTTGATTGTTTTTCATGTTTTCAAGTTCGAATATTTACTCGTCAACTGACTTGCTCATATTGTATCTTTGTTTTCTATTTCGGAATAGCTTGATGATATCTCGTCGCAAAACTGTATCAATCTTGTCTTTCGTAGCACGAATCTTTAATAAGTTAGTTGCAATTCAGGTGTGGTGGTGACGATATATATATATTGCAATTCCAACGGTCTATTCTTTTTATCCATTGTATATCAGTTTTAAGTTCGAATCGATGGCAAGCACTTCACGTTATGATGGAAAATGCTGTTTATATTAGTACCCATTGGCTTGTATCGCGGTGCAACATACATGATAAAAATGTACAAGCTATATATAAACGAAATATTCTTCACAAACATGAAACTGGTTGTACAAATCAATGTTGGAGCAAAATGCTGTGATCTGACAAAACGGAAAAGGCCTGGGATTAGTTGTATATGTGTGGGAATAGAAAAAATCACTCGATATATTATGACGTTTGATGTCATCGATTCATCATAATTTGTAATCAGTGTTTTCTATGCATGCATGATGTCTCTATTTTGTTGCAATTTCCAGGTCTTTTCCCCCATCAGGTCAGCAGGTTGTCAAACACATTTGTAAATCACAATACCTAGACATTTTTATAAAGATGGCAGCTGATGTGGTCTTTGAAAACAAACAAGTCTTTCTTTAAATTAAGAAGAAATAAAATAAAGGTACATTAAAATTAATGTTTTCAATACACCCTTTCGATAATTACGTCAAACTGAATATACTTTTTGGTCTTGGAGCCTCGCTCTTATTAGTAAATTACACAAGGTGATTGGCTCGCGATTCATGAGACTGAGGCTCCCAGGCCAAATAACCTAATTATTGAAAGGGTGTATTCAATCACTCACGGCGCTTGGTTTTGACCAAACTTGAAATTAAATTAAAGAAGTTCGAATTGTAAAAGTTAATTGCTTTTAACAGAATTATTTGGAACAGTAAAAATTTCAATATTTTTAAAAGTGAATATTTTCGAAAGAAGAAACAGATTAATGGAACATTTGTCATGCACATTCAGTAACTCGTGTATTGTAACGAAATCAGCACTTAGCTGCCATCTTTTGAAAAACGCCCATAGCTCCTTTTCAGGCATTAATTAATGACCAAAAATAAAAATAAATCATTTTTAAACTTTTTTCGTTCAAAAATATTCGAATTAAAGAGTGCTTGGTATCATCGTTGATGTATAACATCTTCCTTTCAAGAGTGCACTTTTATACCCACCTAAAAAACTAAATTTGAAATAATCAGTTTGCAACATATTCCCAAAACGCAAGGTTATTGCATATATATTTTATATTTTGGCAATGGTTGCAAATTGTCCTGCACATGATTCATGAAGGAGGACATGTTTTGCAGTAGACTTTATCTAACTGAAATATATTATACCGCTATCATTTGTTGGAAAAGCAGGCCCTCTTAAATAGCAAGCCTTCTACACGAGGAACCATATTTAATTGATGTAATTGAAATAAGTTTATAATTGAAAAAATGTATTATTCTTCCATTGGCGATACATAAAACAAATCCAAATCAAGCAAGTATAATATTAAGAAAAATAATATATCATATATGCAATGCTTCCGACACTTTTAAGCAGATTTAATTTACTCTATTCGAGAATATACTGGAGGTTTTTCTGATTAACATGATCACAATTGCATGAATGCCGACAAAGCTATACCGGACAATTACTGTATATACACCAAATTACTGTATATACAGGGTATATATAGCGGAATTTCGAACGCACAACAGATTCTTTATATGATTGTTATCTCCAGGAAACCATGGAGCCTGGATCCCGAAAATTTCTCAGGGGTCGACTTAGGTGAACTCGATATAGTCGAGAGTTTGTTTGAGGTTGCCATGCATTCACGTCTATTCGATTGACAAAGAGAGTCGAGATAGTCAACGTGATAGATTGTTTCAGGATTGGCAGGACGACAGTGTTTTCGACGAAATGTGTCAGACAGGCGAGGAAATCATAAAAGAGCAGACATGCAGTGATGAAAATCAATCTGGACCACGTAAAGTTAGTAAAAAAAAAACAAGTCCGCGTGAAAACAACCGAGTTTAAAACAACCAGGCTTGACTATAAAGTTCAATTTCATGATATGCCAGCATCGCGGATTTACCTGATAAGTTAAGACAGTTGCATGAAGTATTTGAAAATATGTTAGATAGAATTTTGGACGGTGTTCCCATGACTGATGAAACCCGTTTCTTACTTCAAACGCCACAACTATATATATAGACACACCAAGTTTATTTACCGTTTAAGCCTCGTCAAAGAGTATAACTGCAGAGCGAGTTCTTGCCGGAATTGAGCGGATTGTCCAATCGAATGCTAATTTTAAGTTAGATGATCCTGTTACAGTCAACGTTATACATACAGAGACACCACAGGGTAGAACGGGGAGTAAATTAAAGATGTCTGATAAATTTAGAGAAACATCTTGAGAGCAAGCGTGCAATTTGTAGAATAACAATGACAATCTTTGAGTGTATATCCACACCGGGCGAGCATGAAAAATACGCCCGGCCACGGTGGGATTCGAACCTACGACCTTTGGAATACTAGCCCAATGCTCTTCCAACTGAGCTACGCGGTCAGGACGGTTCGAGTAAGTGATATTTCGGAACAGAATCTAGTTCCTTCTATACCAATGTATTCTAATAATATGAATTTTT
>CACRXK020006395.1:0-20117 GCA_902702795.2 Paramuricea clavata | reverse complement strand
CCCCCTAATCACCTAGTCCCAGTCCTTTCATGTGAAAAAGCGCTGAATATTAAAAAATATAAATAAAAATAGAAGGCCTAGGTCTAGGCTGGCCAACTATATATAAAGCCTCTGCCGGAGATGAGAGAATAAACTATGAAGCATGTAAATATTGGGATTCGGTGGCGTTTAAATGCATGAATTTATACCAACATGAAATGTCATCAAGAACGTTTAATTTTCTTTAGAGATTGGTGTGAATACCGTGTTATTCATGCAATTTCTAGAGAAAAAGCCACAGTAAGGTCTCTAAACCTGGTCTTATGAACCTATAGCGTCAACAGAAGTTGGTACAATTAAACTGCTTGTTTTTGAATCTTGATGTTTCTACAATCTACACATTATAATTCCATTGCCATCAGATAGTAGTAACTTAGACGATTCACAATGGATAGCTCTGGTTTAAAAAGGTTTTCCTCTATAGGTATACTAGTATAATAGGAAGCACTTTAATTAAAAATTTGGAATAACAAATGAAACTAAAATCTGAAATTTCAGTCATTTTCGAAGAAGAAGACAGTTTTTCGTTGTTTGAAGAACTTAATTGTGTGTATATTAGCTACCAAAATTGTCCACCACACAGTACAAATAGCCAAAAGGCTGTTTAATATATTTTCGCTTCACTGTACGTTGTCCAACTGTATCAGATATCACAAATTTAAAATGAACATAATAAAGTATTTTAGCTATAATATCTTGAAATAAAGTCTTTAAAAAGTTTCTTGAGGTTTCAATATTCATTCCCTGTCTTTCACTAGCGAGAGTAGTTCTTGCCACTTGTTTATCTTGAAGCAAATCGGCGTCAGTGAACGTGAAAATCCGCTGTGTTTTTGGTCTCATTTGCTTGACTGACTAGAGATAAGACACCTCGGACCCTTCAGTAATATAGTATATAGCTCAGTGGTATGCACTAGGCTCCTACGCGGAAATTCTCCGAATTCAATACGAAAAACGGCATCATTTTATGTAGAAATTTCATAATTATACGGCCGACTATTTTTTAAGACTGGTTTCACGGTGGCCCTAAGAGACTAGAGCAAGTGATCTTTCAGAATAATCCAAATTTAAGAAAAACTTTATAAAAAGCAAAGTTATTTGACGAGTGAAAACAAATTCAGGAAAAACCCCGCGGATAAACACCAGCATGGGATTTGGGACTTCAACTGAGCACAGAATATTATTTTCGACTGCAGTTGTATCAATCTTACCTTTTTATATAGTTTTTTTAGCTTTTAGATAGGGTATTTACCACTAAATATGAATATTTATGTGCAAAAATTGAAAAACATAGATCCACAATTGATTTATTTTTCATCTCCCGCAAAGCCCATGCTAAATACACACGTGTTTTATACCTGCAAGCTAGAGATCATTCCGGCACCATCTTGCCTTCACCAGATCATAGGGCCGTTTACGTGGAGTTCGCAAGCAATTTTTCATACGATTTTTCGATTAATTGCTGCGTAGTTGTGAATAAGTACGGCGCTTATTCGGAGGCGCCGCTGTTTAATAATTTTGCCGCATGTGCGACGCTTAATGGGAAGGGGCGCTCAATTGTAGGCGGAGCTTAAACTAGTAAATAAGAATATTGTATGACACTATAGCAACAACTGCAACCGTACACCAAGGCACTATGTCACGCAACTTGAAATTGTTCAAATAACTACTAGTTCAAACGTGATCGTTACCGTGCGTAGAACGTAATAATTCAACGTTCGGGCTCGTTTCCACTGTTCTCGGCAGACGTTCAAACTAAACGTCTTCAACTGTCGTAGTTAAGGGATGAGACAATAGTTGCAATTTTGGTTTGAAACGATATTGCAGTAACGTTTGATACGATATTAAGTTTTCAACCTCAATACTATTTTGAAACTATTCAACCAAACTATGTATTATGCATGCTTATCCTTTTTACCTTCCATTTGACAAACATCAATGCACTCTCTCTTACATTATTTTATCTTTTAATTAATATAGTTTCGGCTGACAAACCATAAAGGAACAACAGCATGGTGTCAAAGTCTCGTGCACTTTATTGTTGTAATTCTCCTTTCAAACTTATCAAGCAAAATGGTACGAGCATGCAAAGACGAAAAAGGATTTATAATAAAACAAGGTATTTATCTTAAAATTTATACCGATATTTGAGCAAGTGGTAGCAAATGCACAAAATTGGTTTCTTCCTTTGTTGGTTCGCAGGTTTCTCCTGGGATAATTCTTAGGTTTCAATCACGTGATATTTTAGCATAATTTACTCAAATGAGGAGCAATCGTTGAACTGAGGTCAACTAAAACAACAAAGAAACGCATCTTATGTAAATGAGTTATCTTACTATTACAAAACCAATATGAAACGGTATAAACAATACAAAAGCCATGCTTTACGTTCGACACAGACCCTTGACCCCAAAGTGACGTCATATGAAGCCCACGAATAGAAGTAGCTCAGTTCAGTTTTGTTTACTTTTATTTAAATTCGCGCAGTATCTGCAATCACACAGACCAGGGCGCATAGTGGGAAGTCAAACGGTATATGCGCACTAACCAATCCATGTATGAAGTAGATGATCTATAACCAGCTTACTTCATGTCATCCAGTTCCCGGGGAAAGTAAATAAAACTAAGACGGATAGTTTTTTAGTCTTTTACGTTTTGCTGAATAAATGGGTGGCGATGATAAAATTCCGTTGTGATGTGATAATTTAAGTGGAGGGTGATACCATATCACACAATCAAAGCCTTGAAGAAAGCCGACGCATACTCAGTCAAAAAAGCGTAACCGTCGCCATGCCATGATTCGCAATGATTTGTCATCAAAATAAACTCGCTATATCACTACAGCCAGCGCGCTTATGAGAGGCATTCACCCAGCCCCCTGAACCTCAATATTTTCAAGTTGAATATTTTCAAGGTGGTGAATGGCCAAGAACATGACGACAGTATAACAACAGTTAGGCCAAAATCATAGGAAAAAATTAAAACGTCGACCCGTTCTCTAAGATCTTTATTCTGTCGATCTATCACACGAACGTTTTCAAAATATTTTCCCAAGTTGCACATATAATATTTTATATCATCCAAATGAAGACATTAATTAATATTCAGAAAAATAATATTTTTAGTGTGATTTCCAGTCTTGTATCGTTTCATGATGCACAATACTATAAATCAGTCGAATTTTTAATTAAGACAGAACAAAAATTAGTGGCACGCCGATCGAAATAAATTAAATTAAAGTAAACTAGACAGTCACAGAATATCTGGTAATTGAGAGTATGATATATTATTACTAAAATTCAAAATTTCGACTTGGCCGATATTCGTCTTCGCAGCTAGTTGAGTCCATTCGTCTGATTCACCCTTTTTTATAAACGATTATATATACATTCTTATTAGAATGTTAGGGTTTGTAATCCAAGTGAGTATAACCAAATCATTGAAGTCCACCTTATCACAACCCGCACACCCGATTACCTATATATACATGAACTTACGGTTACAGCTCAACAGCTGGCCTCTGTAGCTCAGTTGGTTAGAGAGCTGCACCGGAATCGCAGGGCCGTAGGTTCAATTCCTACCAGAGGACCTTGTGCTGCATTTTTCGCAGTCGTTCCTGGTCAGGTCTTAAAATGTATATATACTCACTTGGATTACAAACCCTAACATTCTAATATTAATTCCAACAAGTGAAGTGCAAGAAACCAAATCATTGAAGTCCTATATATACATTTATAATTCATTTGACCTACACATGAGCAGTTGCGGAAAATGCAAATATCGTCCCTCTGGCCGAAATCGAACCCACAGCACTATGCAGCGCTCTAACGAACTGGGCTATACAGAAAGACAGTCGTCGAGCTCTAACCGCAAGTTCATGTGAGTATTAAAGTTGTACAAAATTAATTTTAATCATTTGCATGTATTTCAGATCACGCCTTTGTGGGTCATGTGATTGAAACGTTAATGACCAAAGGATTAATTGAATGTCTGATGAGGTGCATGGAGCACATCAATTGCTTGTCTGCTAATTACGCAGGACTCCGTGATGGTCACGTGATGTCGCATTGTGAACTTAACAGCGACAAAGGCGGTTCGCCATGTCTAATTTTTCGTGCGGGGACATCCTATTATGAATTGCTCAAAGAAAAGGTATACTTTCCATACGTGTGTCATTATTTAATTTTAATAGTTCACGAGGAAAATACAAAAGAAATGAATGTTTAATCAATGTTTGTAAATCGGATAAAGATTTGTCCTGATTTATATAAACTTTAGCTTTGATTTTCTTGGCTTAGACAATGTTTATTTTTAAATTACTTCGCCAATGGACTGATAAGATGGGTCATTTTTTAAGTACGATAATTCGGCGAGAGTTTGTATATCAGATACAGATCGGCTGCTCATGTTTCATCTAGTACTTAATTGTTTCCCGAATTAATAATTCATGAAGAAAACACAAAAGAAATATCATGAGCGTGAAGGAGTTTGTATATCTGATAAAAAATCATGCTGATTTACATAAATTTTAAATTAAATTTTCTCACCATATATTATTTATTTATTTTAAATTGTTGAGGAATACGAATATTCCCAACAACACGTTTCACAGACCATTTAGAATATTCGCGCCCATATCAGTGTATCGGATATAGCGACACAGGCTACAGTACAGCATCTCGTGTTGTACATAGTGCATGTACCGGGTGTCCCCCAAAAAAATACTCCGGTTTGATTCGTAATAACTTCTTAACAAGTAAAGTTTTTAAAGAGAAATAACTTGCATCAAATAGAGGAATGACTAACTTAGATTTTGATATATTACAGTTGTATTTCACTTAAAGTTCACGGAGAAATTAATGTTTAAAATCGGAGCATACAGGGTGTATCAAAAAAAGCGCAACCTTGGAATTTCCCAAGAAATCGACATTGTTTTAAAGACAAAAGATTTTAGGCGCCTGGGAATTTAAAATAGCATAACTGTCAAAATTACTGCACACGCGAGTGCATAAAGCAAAATTTATGCATTTATTTAATGCACAACAACAGTAATATGATCTATTAGCAATTCGATTTCAATTCCCAGGGGCCTAAAATTTTTATGCTTAAGAATTGGAAAGTGTTTCTTAGGAAATTCCGAGGTTGCGCTTTTTTTGATACACCCTGTATTTCTGGATGTGTCTGAAATATGCAAAAAACGGCGTATCAAATATTAATCAACATTTGCCCGATTGAAACATGCACTATTGCCAGTAAATAAATGACACTTGACAAATTGTTTATTATGAAACAAAGTATTATTATTTACAAAGTACAAGCAAGATTTATTCGTTCGAAATCTGCGTGTGTTCCTAGCACGAATACGTTTCCTTATTTCATGAGACCACTGCATCTCGAAAGATCGTCATGGATATGGTTCGTATAGTTCTGAATTAGGACATGCTGTCACAATGGAATTGTGAAGCTCTTCTAACTTCTGCAAAGTTCTGAAATCTTGTTAAGAACACTCAAACTCTTTTGCCTTTTCTTAATCTTGTTAAGTTTAGAATAAACTGACAATGAAACACAATCAAACCATATACAATTCCATAAGACATAACAAGCAACTCCCCAGAGACATCCAACATTTTTGGAACAAAACGTAACAAAATAATAGCGTTGATACTGTGATGTGTATTTGCAAAAAGCAATATTATTTCCTTCATTAAAGAATAATATTCATCCTGCTCTAACCGAGAAATAATCAACTCAGTTTTAAACCCATGAGAAACATAAAAAAATTAGGCTATTTAAATTAAGAAAAATTTAAGCGCCTGCCTTGCATGGTCTTTCATGTACCTTTAAGTTTGTAAAGACCTATTAAATACTTGCATAATTTCGAACGTTCATAGTTCAGGAAACAATGAGCTACGACTTACATGATATGCATGTTAAGATGTCTAAATCTATATGTCATATCCCTTACAAACCCTAACGACAATTCGCTGAAATACAAGTTAGCCTGATATGTCATTAAGCAAACAAACGCTGGAGTTAATATTTGATATGCCGATTTTTGCTAATTTTAGAAACATCCCAAAATATGCTTCCGATTTTGAACGTTAATATCTCCGTGAATTTTTAAGTAAAATACAACTGTAATATATCAAAATCTAAGTTAGTCCTTCCTCTATTTAATGCAAGTTATTTCTGTTTGATAGCTTTACTTGTTTAGAAGTTATTATAAATCAAACCGGAGTACTTTTTTTTGGGACACCCGGTATATGACACAAAGTTGTTCAATATATTAAACAAAAGAGCTCTAGAAACTATATATTGTTGCCTCTTGCATACAGTAAACCTTTATTTCCTTTTTCCATTCTTTGAAATATCTATTTTCCTTTAGTAAAACAATAAGCCTGAGATTCTTGTGAATACAGGGCAGCAACGCGGCGACGACAGCTATAAAGGTGGTCTTTCACTCTGAAAACATTGGTTTTCAAATTAAAGCTTTGGCAGGGCGTTGTGAAAACCCGGAATGCCGGAATATCACGGAATATGCCGGAATATCACGGAATATGCCGGAATATCACGGAATATCACGACATTTTTTCGGAATATACCGGAACATCACAATATTTTCCGATGGTAGCCAATGCGACTGTTTATAAACATTGACGTCAGACAACATATTTTATTACAAAAGTGATGGATCTTTCTCATTTTGAAGGAAGTAACAAAGAATAACTCTATACTGGAAGTTTTATATGTTGTTTATATCATTATTATTTCGAGTGTTCACCAAACATTTTGAATCAATATGATTAATTCCTCCTGAGTTAGGGACCGCTCATTATTTATTATACAGGGGGGGGGATTGAGGAGAAACTGGCGGGCCTTTAAATTTTTTAAAACCTGAAAGGGAGGGCTTTGAAAAAATACAGAGAGACGAAAGAAGCGGGGCTTTGAAAAGATTTATCAGTTTTAAAAAACATTAGTAGTTTTAAAAATGTATCACAAAACAACTTAACAACAAATAACAATGTTTATAGACTTTAATATTCATAAATGGAAGCCAAATAAAAAGTCTCTTATGTTCATGTATTAAAACAGACAATTCCCATTATAGACTAATTTTAGAACCAGGCAAAGAGATGCAAATCAAGGCCAGATTTTGGTGAAAATAGAGGGGGAGGTGGAAAAAAGTTTTAGGGGAGGTGCAGCGGTCTACCTCGCAACCCCCATGGAAAGTTGGGGCTTATTGTAGAACAGGCCAATTTCAACGAGGTGAGGTATGCATGTAGTGTACATATGTACCAGTGTATTAACGAATTATGACTGTATGGCTCTAATCTCGCCCTTCATTACAATTGCTACAAAGTTTCTTTCAAAACATTGCATTAAAAGGGTACTTGACACAGAGATGAATGGCTATCACTGTTTCAATTTTACAGAGAAAACTTTCTTACGTCACGAAGTGTAGATCCTAAGCAACCATCACGTTTTCACTTTGTTCCATCATTGAAACTTTCCCAAGGGGAGGTGTATGACCGCAAAAATTCTCAGGGGAGGTGCAAAACGATCTCAGGGGAGGTGCGCACCTCTCCACATCTCCCCTCAAAATCCGGCCTTGATGCAAATAAATCACCACAGCTAGAAAGAGCATACTAAAATAACATACGGAAAATATAGCCTTGCAAAGTTTGCAAATTTTGTCTACTTTTGTATTGCATGCGAAAATTGCAATACAAAAGTATACAAAATTTGCAAACTTTGGAAGGCTATATTTTCTACATTTTACTAATTTTAGTATACCCTTCCCGGGAATATACTTTTTTGCTAAGATAAAAAATTAGTCTATAATGAGAATTGTCTATTGGTCCCCATTATCTATTTTTGTTTCACTAAATAAAGAGCTAGAGAGTTTTTGTTTCTCTAAATAAAGATTAAAAGCTAGAGGGGGGAACCGAAATTTATGTTTTCGTCTTGCCTGTGTGGGGGGCTTTGAAAATTTTACTTGTCTTAAGAGGGGGGCAACGAAAAAATATTATAACTGTAGAGTTTCTCCTCAGTCTCCCCCTGTACAATAAATAATGAGCAGTCCCTTACAGCGTCTTGAAAAACAAAAGTGCTGACATCAGCATTATTTTCGAACGCCTTCACTCCCGGTGGAACTGTGTTAAGGCCCGTTTACACTTGCAATTTTTGCTGCGATTTCTACTGCAATTTCCTCCTTCTAATGCATGTGAACAGTGAACGAGTAGATGAGTTACAAATGTTCGGAGTACATGTACCCCCATCTGAACATTCATAACTTATCCATTCGTTCACATGCATCAGAAGAAAAAATCGCACCTATAAAGACTATAAAAATTGCAGCTAAGTTTGCAAGTGTGAACGAGCCTTTTATATACAAAATTTAGTTAAAAATTATTGGTTAAGATTAAGACTGGACTTCTTACCTGATATAAACAACTTGCTCAAAGTTGCCTTATATAGCATTTGATTTTTGGATAAATGCTTGGTGGTATAAAATGATCAATTTTAACTAAATTTTGTGTCAGTAACACAGTTCTGAAGACGCTGTAACTCAGGAGGTATTAATCATATTGATTGAAAATTTTTGGTGAACACTCGTAATAGTGATATAAACAACATATAAAGTTATTGTTTGTTACTTCCCGTCAAAATGGGAAAGATCCATCACTTTTGTAATAAAATATGTTGTCAGGTCCATGTTTATAAACAGTCGCATCTACCATAGGAAAATATTGTGATGTTCCGGTATATTCCGGGAAAATGTCGTGATGTTTCGTGTTATTCCGCCATATTCCGTGATATTCCGGCATTCCGGGCTTTCACAACGCCCGCTTTTGGCATCATATTTGAATCAAGTGTATTTAGTGTAATCGATTATGATCAGCAGACAAAGAATCAGTAACTTTTTCATTCGTCGTTGCCATAGTAACTAAGATAATCCTTTTTATAGGGTAAAATGTAGGGTTTGCTCCAAAAAGGATGTGAGCCAAACTAAATTACTGAGAACTTTAGACACAGTTTGGACACCTAATAGTAATACATTCATCGATGTCCTAAACCCAAAATATACATATAGGAAATAGAAGAAGGCCTTTATTTTTATTTTTCAAAGATATATGAAGAAAGTGATTCATATAAGGGTTAACGTTCCTTTGCAATGTATAACGCTGATATATATTTGCTTAAGTTCAGTATACATAGGTAACATGGCTCTGTTACTAATCAATAAACTCTGAAAATTTCGAACGAATTGATTCAGTATCAAAAATAAATTAATTTTGTAGTATTTCACCAAACGTTCATTTGAGAAAAAGTTTATTTGATTTTAAAGTGTTTGCCTATATTAGAATAACTTATACAGAACAATGCAATTGAAAAGTAGAACAACAGAACAAACCAACCACAAACATTTATTAGCTCCGGGTAAAATCATGGATTTACCCCAAAAAGGGGTTGACATGAATTTTCTAGACTGAGGTTTAGAGTGCATTTTTGCGCTTAAAATTATTTGGATGGTTATAAAGGATCCCATAACGACTGCATTTTATTTTGTTTTTTTAAATGAAAACATACAAATTTTCGAAAGAATACCACCTTAATTCTTTCTTTTAATAATTAACAATTATTCGCCGAAGGCGAGGTAATTATCGGGGAATATTGGCCGAGACGAAGTCGAGGTGAGGAGGGACTGTAACTGAAAACAGTTTGCAAAATCAATCCTATGAAAACGAATTTTGTTATCGGTCGATCATAAAAATTTCCCGAATTTCTTGGCGTCTTGCGGAGTAGAACAAAAAACAATTTGCCGAATAACTAACGAGTGGGGGTGTTCCATGAGGTCATCCAATCCAATTTCAAGCGTCACGTCACCTAAGGACCATTGTAAACCCCATACAAATAAAAACATCGAAATCCTAAAAACACCAGTGGTGGAATATTTCCGATAAAACCAGCATTGTTTTTGACTGTAGTTTACATACACTGGCATCTGTCTTGAATTGAAAGCTCCTTGCGCTTGTATTGCACTCGTGCTACAATCATTCAAGTATATTAATTTTATGCATCATTTTATAGAATGGATCCTATTCTCCATGTTATAACAACGGAATTTTTGTTCAGGAAAGTTGTAAATCATTTTGCAAATGTACTATCCCATACTCTGGAAAATACTGCGAAGATATCGATTTTTGTAAGTATAGATAATTTCCATTTATTTAGTTCAATCTATAGTATGCTCCCATTGGGATCTAGGCCGATTGTTTCGTTGTGCCAAAACGGGACCAGTGCTCGTGACGCACCAAATTAACAATTAACAAACTAACTAGAAATTACATGCATGCAGAAACCCTCGCCTTGCTGACAAAACCATTTTATTTTCCGAACGTGAAGTATTTTAAGTAGTTGTCATGGTAACACGATAATTCTTTAAGAATATTTTTACAAATGAAAATCCCCTATAAATATCACTTTTAATTACAAAATTATCAATTTCCTAAACATATATATGTTAGGTAGGTTATTATACGTAATATAAGCTTGAATTTAAGGTAAAATTCAACCACAAACGCTTCGCAAAACATTTTAAAATGTTCTTTTACTATAGAACTAAACTGCCTTTATCGATAAACTTTGAGTTCGAAATAAAATTATTCCAAATTCTCCCACGCAAATAACTTTGCTTAGTATAATAAAAAGTGTAATCAATAAAGAAACACTGAAATAATACGCTGTCTTGTTTCATATTTATACACAACGATCGGCTTTTAAAGTAATTACAGTAGGTATGTTATTATACGTAATATAAGCTTCAATTTAAGGTAAAATTCAACCACAAACGCTTCGCAAAACGTTTGAAAGTGTTCTTTTAATATAGAACTAAACTGCCTTTATCGATAAACTTTGAGTTCGAAATAAAATGATTCCAAATTCTCCCATGTAAATAACTTTGCTTAGTATAATAAAAAGTGTAATCAATAAAGAAACACTGAAATAATACGCTGTCTTGTTTCATATTTTATATACGCAACGATCGGCTTTTAAAGTAATTACAGCCGAGATTACAGTATATTAAAAGCAAACAATGCATCAATATTTAAAACAAACTTACCTTCGTTAACGTCGGCACCTTTACTTCCTTCTTTTAGCAATCCTCTTGCCTTTATTTCATCAAAAATCCTTTGCAATTTACAAAATCTTGCAAAAATGAAATATATTTGCAAGAAATCATCAAATCAATTTCGCTGTCGTCAATCGTCATGCAGCCGTTATAATGCCAATTTTAAATTGGACCAATCAGTGTTGGCTATTCATTACAGTCCGCTATATTATGAGATCAGTGAAGATGACCACCCACCGAAACACGCACAGTGACCCACGCCCGCGATATTTGATGAACTTTAGACTTCGCTAATGCTTCCCTTCCCCGGGTGTAAATAGCCGGGGGGAATTAGTACCCTCGCACGGCGCTTCGCGCCGTCGGCTCGGGGATTAATGCATATTATTATTATTATTATTAAACGAATTTATATACAGGATAAAAACTCCATCAGTTATGTGAAAAAATCACAAACTGTTATTAACAGAGGTCCTGTTTACTAATAGTCTAAACCTAAAAAGCTAAAAGTCCATCTTTATAATTATGTATACCAACATCAATTTTACGATTAAAAAATTAATTAGAATAGAAAAGTTAAAAAAGTCAAAGAAGTCATTCGTATGGACTAAATTGCTAAGTGCTTACTCAGTCCCTTCGTAAAAAGTCGCAAAGTGTCAGATTTACGAATTTCCAGAGGTAATTCATTATAAAGTTTTCCTCCGTTGAAGTAGAAACCCTTCTTTGCGGTTTCAAGTTTCACTTTCGGGAGTTTTATACTAAAAGCCAGATTTCTAGTAGCTACTTTAGAATCAATCAAAGTGAAATAATTTAAGAAGTTTTGACACACATTATTGTTTAAACATCTAAAAGTCAATATGCAGGATTTCTTCTTTTGGATGGTTTCTACCGAAGGCATTCTATTTGATGCTTGTTCCTCTGACGTTCCAAATATGATTCTAGCCGCTCGTTTCTCAAAGCTCTCGAGCCGTTTCTTTTGTGTGGTCGTAGAGCACGTACACACTAAAGAACAATAGGTTAGTACAGGAATTACCATAGCCCGATATATATCCAGAGATGCTTTCGTAGAAAGGAAAGAGCGAGTTTTTGCCAGAAGTTTAAGATATCCTGAAGCTTTCTTAAACGCCTTATTCACGTGATCATTCATGTTTAGGCTTGACTTTAAGTGAACTCCAAGGTATTTATAGTGTGACGTAAAGTTAACCTTCGAACCATTGCATTCTAGGTTCATTTGACGGCCATTCAAAGTACTCAGCCGTTTTCCAGTTCCAAATAGCATACTTTCTGTTTTCCCTTTTTTCATATTGATAATCAGTTGATTTTGTTGAAGCCACGATGTGATACTGGCCAAATCATCCTGTAATTTCTTTTCTATTACTTCAATATCTTTATGAGAGTAATAAATTACAGTATCATCCGCATACATAAGGATCTTGCAATTGTTCAAAGATGCAACTATTCCGTTAAAGTGCATGATAAATAATAGGGGGCCAAGGATTGATCCCTGTGGAACCCCACAGTTAACTGGTTTAAAAGAAGATTGTTCACCATTTACAGAAACACACTGCTCACGCGCAAATAGGTAATTTGTAAACCACTCTTTTTCTATTCCAAAAATTCCATAATTTGGTAACTTCGACACAATTAATGAATGACTAATAGTGTCAAAAGCTTTACGAAGGTCTATGAAGATTGCTCCAGTCAGTTGACCTTTGTCCATATTTTTCCTGATATTATCAAGAAAAAGAGTTGAAGCGAGTTCCGTTGACCTATGAGGCCGATAACCGAATTGAGAGTCAGATAACATTTTGTTCTCCTCTAAATGATTTAACACTTGCGAGTGCACGCACTTCTCAAGAATCTTTGAAGCAATTGGTAGAATGGTAATTGGTCTGTAGTTGTCAATATCCTTAGCAGATCCCGATTTATAAATTGGTATAATCTTACCCTTTTTCCAATCAATTGGAATGATCCCAGTATTCAATGATAAATTGATAATATAAGTTAAGGGTTCTGCAATCACATTTGCGGTATCTTTAAAAAGGCCAGGCGGTAAATCGTCAAGTCCAACTGACTTCTTGCGCTTTAGATTTTTTAAGTTTCTTAAAACTTCACTAACCTGAACTTGTTTAAAACTAAACCGTGTGACTATGTCCTCATTAGAGGTCTGATGCTTCCATACAAAGTTCGTCAAAGGGAAAGCCGCTAATTTCAGCTAAAATAAAGTTGTTTTAGCATATGAATAGACACAAAATGTCTTATTTATAACTCCAATATTTTTTACAACCTTGTTTTGAACGTGTTTCAGTTAAGCATGTCATTATAAGTGTTTGTTGATGAAAACACCTAAGTATTTTACTTTTTCTTTTGTTTGATGCTGCACATTTTTATTGTTATATTGCATTTTTTCTTGGGCGATCTTATTAGCATATAATTTGTTTTCTTAAAATTAATAGAGTTTGTTTTCATTACAGAATTTCAGTATATGTTTGAGTTCATTGTTGATTGTTTTTTCTAATTCATTTATATTGTTTGAGGAATAGAAAATATTTGTATCATCAGCGAAAATTCTAAATAGAAGTTTTTTTGAGCAGTTTAGTAAATCGTTAATATATAGTAGGAATAGCAGTGGTCCTAAAGTAGATCCCTGTGGAACACCACATGTCATGGTTTTCATACTTAATTCTGTTTCGCCGATTTTAACATATTGTTTGCAATTAGATATATAGCTTGAGAACCATTCATGTACTACTCCGCGGATTCCATAGGAGTTCATTTTATCTAGAAGGATTTTATGGTCAATAGTATCAAAAGCTTTCGAAAAATCTAAAAAGATTGCGCATGTTACTTTGTTTTCGTCTATTGCAGTTTTTAAATATTCAATAGTTTTGAGAATGGCATGCTCTGTAGAGTGTCCTTTCCTGAAACCGAATTGATATTCGAAAAGAATTTTTTGTTTTTCAATAAATGAAAAAAACTTGGTTGTACACAAGTCTTTCTAGCACTTTCAATTTCCTAATTCTGTTGTAACACCACTTTTGTAAACTGGAGTAACTCTTGAAATTTTAAATATTTCAAGCACTGCTCCTGTTGAAATTGATTCATTGTATATCTTTGCAAAGGGTGTAGATAATAAGTGACTTGGAATCTTGATGCACGAGATTGGAATGTCCATACATGATTTACTCTCATCCAAGGAAGAAAATAATGTTGAGACTTGTGTGTCAGATACTGGGTTCAAGTAAAAACTATTTGGTGGTGAGTTAATATATTGCATAGAACCTTTGTCATTAATAGGAAACTTTTTTGCTAAGTTTGAGCCTACATTTATAAAATAATTGTTGAATAGCTCTGCAATATCATTTTGATTTGTATGGGTCTTTCCACCATGTACAATTCTTGTTGGAGACATTTGGTTTTTAGTATGAAGTTTCTTCGAAACTTCACAATATTGTGATGAGTGGGGAAAATTCACACGAATCAGTCAGTCAGTCATTCATTCAGTCAGTCAGCCAGTCAGTCATTTCGTAGAGTAAACTTTCCGGGGGGTGTATATGATTTATGTTCCTAGTGATTTATTGTACTTAGTGCTTTGAAAGTTATTTAGGCAATTTCAGTTGTCTTATTTAAATATTCTTTTATCCTTTTGCCAAGTTCACAAAAATTTAGAGGAATCGTTTTCGTTATTGTAATTTTTTGTAAATTTTATAACATTTGCTGCTCATGTTGTGTAAAGGATCATCGCAAATGCGCATGCGCTATCAATCCGTAGATCATGATGGGTGATGATATGCTAGGAAGGAGTGAGACTGTTGTTTTCACATGATAAACATTTCAGATCAGACATGAATTGTAGATGTGTAGTGTGAATGCATGATTGCATGCACCCATAATTTGTAAATAATTTAATGTAAATTGATTGATATGTAAATAAGTTGTGAGCATATATATAGAGGCTTGGATATTTTTTGTGTGTAATGATCAATAAAATTTGGAACCTAAGCAATTGGCAGCTACATTTTGGTCCATCGAACAGGATTAATATTAACTAATTAAGAATCCAAGTGTTAAAGACCTTGGAGACGATGGCTGAGGCAAGACTGACTTCAGAAAGTGATAATATGGCTGGTAGACTTGGGGGAATTGACTGTGATGGCAATAGAACGAGTAATGAACATATAGTTAGTGGTGCAGAGCGAACCTGCCGTGAGAGAAGACCTAACGTTCGTTTGAACTTTGGATGCCGTAAATGCAGAAAGACTGGTGAAGCTAAAAAGATCTAGAAGTGGCCACCAAGGATGTTTGACGGAGTTATATAATAAGATAAGTATGCTAGTGAAGTGAGAGAATTGCGTGATATGATTAATCGTCAATGAGAATGCTTTACTTTTATTCATGATGAGATATTAGCATGTGCAATTGGAGATACTTTAGCGGTTGAAAATGCTTGTTTGGTATTCGGCGAACAGTCTCAAAAAAGAACAAACTTTTGGATGTAATTAGTCTGTATATAGACCAATATTCGAAAAGTAGATAAAAGTCTCAAAGACAATTACAAAACGCGAAGCAAAGTTAGTATTAATGAATGGAATAAATCGTTAAGGTCAAACCATTCAAGCGTCAAAACTAATGTAAGCACAAGGTCTCTTGATGTGTGATTGAAAAGGCAGAAAGCTGAACGAGCCTTAGATCAACTTTGCAAACGGCAAATGTTAGAGCTTCGGCAGATCATAGAACTGTGTGACTTAGAACACAAGTTGAACTTGCTAAGCTTGAAGAGCAGTTCGCTGTTGAATATGATCAGAATATGTTTGATGATAATGAATTAACAAAAAGCAATAACCTTTTGAATTTGAATATCGTTCTGCATCGCTGCGTAAAGCAACTTTTATAGAGACAAAGGGGAAATTCCCTGTTTTGAAACCACATATAAGCAAAGAAAAGCCGGTAAAGTATTCAAGCGTCCCCTGTTTCCCATCCCAGTGAAACTGATACAATTCAACGATTAGCTGAAACCTTCACCAGTTTCTCGCATATGCTGCTGATGGAGGTGACTAAATTTGCTGGTGATCTGAAGGAGTATTGGAGATTTGCCACCCATTTTAAAGATCAAGTTCTTTCATAGCCGATTGGTGAAAGTAAAAAACTTAGTCGCTTGATGCAGTACTTAGAAGGGAAGGCGTAAGAAGCCGTAGAAGATTACGAAGGCATGGATGACGGCGCGTTACAAGAAGCTTTAAATGTTATCAAACTCGCTTTGGACAACCCTACATGATTGTCAATGCATCCATTGGTTCACTTGTGAAAGGTCCGAGCATCACTAGTGGAGATGGAAAAGGTCTACAGAAATTAGCCGACAACACCAGTCACAATGAGAAGATTGGTCGCCTGTTTACCGTATCATTTGCAAGCCAAATGGAGAGATCGCACAAGTTCAATACTGAAATCGAGAAGTAAGCTCCCTAGTTTCTACGACTTTGTGGAATTTCTACAAGAAAGACCAAGCTCCAAGAATAACGCAGTATTTGGTAATTTGAAAGAGTTGAATAAAATCGATGTCATCTGAAAGAAAAGATACTCTGACTCAAATATAAATGCTCCAAGATTTTCAAGCTTTACAACACAATTTGCACCAAAACAATCTGATCGTAATGCTGATCAGACAACACCTGTATGTCCTGTATGTCAACATAGGGTACCGCCTTCAATTGTGTCCAACATTCCTGAACATGACAGTCATAGAAAGGTCGTCCTAGAATCTAGACTTTGTTTCTAATGTTTGTCATTTGGTCACTACAAGAAAACTTGCAGATATGGTAAATGCGACGTTCACGGTTGTTATCGAAGACATCATAGGCTTTTGCATTTGAACAACATAGAACCGAAGAAAGATCAAACCAATGTTGAAAAGTCGGAGCAACGAAAGGTAACTACATGTGACGCCAATGTCCAGACAAATGCAGCGAATGTTGTCCCAGATGTCTACAAGGGTGCAACAGCACTACCAGTTATGGCAGTTGTAATCTGCGGACCATATGGCCTGAGTAAGTCGACATACGCCCTGTTAGATCAAGCGAGCAAAGCCACCTTTATACACAGTAACCTAGCCAACGATCTTAACCTAAAGGGAACCAGAAGTACACTTTCCATAAAGTCATTGACTGGATCCACTTCAATCAACGCAGAGAAAGTAACAGTCACCGTTGAAGCCGTAGAACGAACCCATGGAGATTCGAAGCTTCTAGTAAGAGACGTAATAGTTACTGGCAATTTCGATGTACACCTTAAAGTTGTGCGAAGAAAAGACAACTTATTGGGATGGAAACATTTGTCGGGCGTAAACTTTCCTGATGTCGAGTGCAAAGAAATTCAAATGCTAATCAGGGCTGACAATCCAGCAGTTTTCATTACTGAGCAAGTCAGAGTTGGTGGACCTGGTGAACCGTGGGCATTCAAATACAAACTGGGCTGGGCTCTGATGGGACCAACTAACTGTGAAAGATCAAATCATGTTGACGTTTATCTTTTACAACGTACAAACACCGATTCTGAACAGTTGTATCTGAAAGAGCAAGTCAGCCATTACTTTAAGGCAGATGGCCTTGGTGTGGTGTCGGATACTCAAAAGGTGATGTCCATTGAAGATAGAAAAGCTCTGAAGATGATGGAAGAATCCACAACTATTGTTGATAATCACTACGAAGTAGGAATGCTGTGGAGCCATAATAATCCTCAACTACCCAATAATCGGTACATAGCCCTTAAGCACCTTCAGCATCTAAAGAACCGCTTGAAGAAAGATGAAGTTTTACATCAGAAATATTGTGAGAAAATCGAAGAATATGTAAAGAAGGGATATGCGAGAAAACTATGGCAAGACGAAGCATCGATACTATGTGGTATCTCCCTCATCACAGAGACATACCATATGAATGTACATATCTTTGGGGCCAAAGATTCTCCCTCAATTGCTAATTTTGCATTGCGGAAAACAGCAAAAGATAACTCGAGTGACTTCAGCCAGTCAGCTGTTGATGCAATAGAGAAAGACTTCTATGTTGATGACCTGCTAAAATCTCTACCCAATGAACAGGAAGCGATTGAACTTTCCAGCGAGATTACTGAGCTTCTTCTGAGGGGTGGTTTCCATCTAACAAAATTCATGAGTTCTAGTAAGAAAGTTCTCGCCGCTGTTCCAGCATCAGAATGTGCAAATCCATCATTTAACCTTACTATGGATAAGTCGCCTGTGTGCTTGCCTTTGGAAAATCCCGGGCTGCTCCTTTACGAAGAATTACAATTCCACGGTTGGAATTGCAAGCGGCGGTGCTGTCGCTTGGGATTGGTGAAATAATTCAGCGCGAGATAGAGCTCAAATTCGACCGAGTTTGCTACTGGACAGACTCTGAAATCGTACTGAAATATATCCAGAATGAAAGTAAACAGTACACAGTTTACGTGGGAAATCGGATTGCAGAAATTCAAGAGAAGTCAGAATTATCACAGTGGCAGTATTGCCCTAGCAAAGAATACCCAAATGACGACGCCTCCCATGGTTTAAATCCAGCAAAGTTGACATCCGAAAGTCGATGGTTAAATGGTGCAACATTTCTGAAAGGTGCTGAACCGACTTGGCCAATGACCTTGTTAGGGAAACTGGCTAGTGATGATCGTGAACTTATCGAAAGTACCCAGGCGAACTTGCTGTTTGATGTGGAAACATCCAGTTTCGATCAATTGTTGAAGAGATATTCCACATGGGACATATTAAAAGTTAAAATCGTGTGGCTAACAAGATTCAAAAGTCATCTTAGAAATTGTCATTCAAAGAATTGTAGTTGTTCACGTGGGAAACCCTACCTCAGCTGAATTAGAAGATGCAGAACACGATATTATAAAGATCATTCAGCAGAATTTCAAACCCTCTGCACTGGAAAAGACAAGGTGAAAGCATCCAGTAGTATTGTGAAGCTAAATCCATTTATTGGTAAAGATGATCTACTTCGGGTAGGAAGTAGATTAGAACATGCTCCTCTAAACTATGATGCAAAATTCCCTCCCATTCTACCAAAACATCATTGGGTCGCAGAGCTTATCACAAGACACATACACAATAACAATGCTCATATCGGGCAAGAGCATCTGTTAAGCCTACTACGTCAAAGAATTTGGATTTGTCAAGCGCGGTCCTTAGTTAGAAGAATTATCAACAAGTGTTTCGTCTGCAGGAGAGGACATGCACCAATGTTGCACCAGCAGATGGCAAATCTACCACCTTGTTGTGTCATTGCTTATGAACCCCCCTTTACCTACATCGGTGCAGATATGTTTGGACCAATACTTGTGAAGCAAGGTCGTTCAACAGTCAAAAGATGGGGATGCATTTTCACGTGTATGTGTTCCAGAGCAATCCATTTGGAAGTTGGCTCCATCGTTAGAAACGGACGATTTTATAAACGTATTGTGACTATTCATTGCCAGGAGAGGGACACCCCACGAAATGCGTACTGATTGTGGAACAAATTTTCGTGGTGTTGATAGTGAATTGCAACTTGCTATAGCAAAGTGGACTGAAAATCATCTACAGGAGAAATTATCGCAAAGAGGCATCACCTGGATATTTAACCCACCTCATGCACCACACTTTGGGGGAGTTTAGCAAAGATTGATTAAATGTGTCAAGCGTGCGTTGAAAGCCATTTTGAAGGGATCTTAAGTTACGAATCATGTCTTACAGACAGTGTTCGCCAAAGTTGAGTCCATCCTGAACTCATGTTCTCTGACGAAATCGAGTGAAGACGCAAGTGACGCAACAGCTATTTCACCTGCTCATCTCCTGCTTCAAAAACCCGCAGTTGTTTTGCCCCCCGGAGAATTCGACCAAGAATCCGTATTTACAAGGAAAAAATGGAGACAAGCTCAAATATTGGCGAAGCACTTTTGGAACAGG
>CACRXK020006394.1:5831-25333 GCA_902702795.2 Paramuricea clavata | reverse complement strand
TATGGGTGTAAAATAAAAAGAATGGTTTTGGGGAGACAATAAAATTTTATAGCATTGATATAAAGAAGATAGTAGAGAGATAGTGGCGTAGCCGGCGTAAAAGGCGTGAGCCATTTTAGGGGAGGTCTGGGGGCATGCTCTCCCAGAATATTTTGAAATCTAGAGTCCTGAAATGCGATTTCCTGCATTTTCGGGGTTTGAGTTTGCATAAGTCCGAAGACTGTATAATGCATAAAAGACATGATTTTTCGTGATGGAAAATGATGGGTTAAAATAAAGCGAATTACTTTTAAAACCGAATGATGATTGAAAGTAAATATATTTTACATTTAAAAACCCAAAGTAAACCCTTTCTTCTTGAGGCCATATGTACTTACTTAGACAAGATTATACACAATTATATTGTGGATTTGGATTTTATTTCACCCCCCTCCCCGTTGGCTAAATCCTGTCCAGCATCCCCAAGTTGAAGGTCCTCTCTACGCCCCTGGTTGTAATTAAAGAGCACACAAGAATAGGATGGGAAGAACTACCATACGGCCATACTATGTTCTTCTTAACTTTATTGTTGGAGGGGGGTGAAAAATTTTCAGACTGTTCTAAAGGGGTGGACTACATTTTTAAACACATTAAAAGGGAGGGTCATTTTTATTATGTTGTTTGAATTTTAGAATCCAACAGCTCCTTCCCCCCTCCCCAACCGATAAATAATGAACCCCAAGTATTTTATATTTCCCAGTGTACAATTCACGTATTAAATTTGCAAAACACATAGACTACAGACGTATAAACAACATGGCAAACATGCACTTTCATGTACTACAAAAACTCTCTGACAGCCTGTGAGCAATATACTACATTTAAACCTTTTTAGCCGGTGTCTTAGAACATACAAATCTTTATTCTATATTAATGAATTACTTTTTCTACGTCGTGCGAGGCTTCGAAATCCATCAATACGCATAGGAGAACGGGGCTGATGTTTTCTGGGGGAGGGGGCAGTTGAAAGTTTGCCTGAATTTTTATGGAGAATTGTAAAGAAATAACCTGATTTTAACATATTTTCTCATAAATCTGCCCGAATTTTCTTGATTTTTCCTAGCGTTTGCTCGAATTTCCATGGTTTTCCAAAATTTTGGGGGGCAGTTGCCCCCTCCCCCCGCCCCCTGTCTCGTACGCCTATGTCAATAAGGCATTTACAACATGAACATAATACGAAGCCAAAGTGAAAGTGTGAAAGAAACTTTAAAGAAAGCGTGCTAATTCTCGTATTTTACTCGTATGTACTCGTATTTTACTCGTATGTACTCGTATTTACTCGTATGTTACTCGTGTGTACTCGTATGTTACTCGTGTGTACTTGTATGTTACTCGTATGTACTCGTATGTTACTCGTATGTACTCGTATGTTACTCGTATGTACTCGTATGTACTTGTGTGTTACTCGTATGTTACTCGTATGTACTCGTGTGGTGTTTTAGTCACGATCGGTATCTATAAAACAGAATACGGCAAGCCATACTGCTATTACTGAATATGTCGTATGATTTTACCGTATGGTCACTATAGTATATAGAGTATAAAACCTTGGCTGTCCTTGCCTTGTTTATATTTTGCTGGCTGACAAATTACGATTATATAAAACAATACATTCCCCATTGTGTTTAATACACCATAATAATACGAAGCTCTCTTTGGAGCTTTTAAAACACATTTGCCTGCCAACGTGTATAACACGGGAAGGGGTCTATTTAAACTTTTCCTAAGTCACTATATTTAATACTGCAATATTTATAACTGTAGTACAGCCATACAGGTGCAAAGCATAATATAATTTTGAACGGTCTTCGTCTACTACTAATTTCCAGACAAAGTCGAAGGGCCTTCGCTCGAAATGCCGACGTTTTGCTTGTATTTCCAGGCAGTTGAATCGCTATCCATCTATTGTAAAAAGTTTATTGAAAGCATGTAGCGCAGGCTATAGTAAATATGCAACAATTAAAATTTTAAGTCATCAATTTATACAAAACTATTTCGAGTGGGCGGTGTTAATATGGAATATTAACTAAGTGGGCGGCATCAATTTGACTAGGGCTTTCGGGCAGGCTCTACTTATAAATGAGCCGGCCACGCTGGCTAATCAATTTAATTTATGGAATCTATATCAATGTTTCGATTTATCGAGACCATGCCAATGTTTCGATTTATCGAGATCATGTGATTGTTTCGATTTATCGAGACCAAGTCAATGTTTTGATTTATCGAGACAATGCCAATGTTTCGATTTATCGAAGACCATGTCAATGTTTCGAATTATCGAGACCATGTCAATGTTTCGATTTATCGAGACAATGCCAATGTTTCGATTTATCGAGACTATGCCAATGCTTCGATTTAGCGAGACCAAGTCAGTGTTTCGATTTATCGAAACCATCTTAGTGGCATCTAACATAACCTAAATCAACACAGTTTAGCAAAAAATAATATTCTATTCAACTTAGCATTATACACATAAATAGAAAATATATAAAGCACAATGTATTTAGCTGAAAACGTTTATGCTCAATATCAAAATGATACATATCTAAATTAATTCACAAACGAACTATTAAATAAGACACATCCCTTAATAAAATATAACCTTATATGCTATTAGATAGAGTAATATAATGAAAGGGCAGTAGGTTAGTAGAGCACATTTAAGAGCGGTTGTCTGTAATAGTCAGGTAAGACGTGTAAAATGAAAAAATTCAAAATCTTTCAAACTTTGTCAGAATGTAGGCCTATATGAAGTATTAATGTTGTGAAAGTTTTATTTCGATCGGATAAATATTGAAGGAGAGAGACGTCGAAATTGGTTTTCCCAGGCCGCTTTCGATTTTTGGAGGTCATTTTACGGCACTACCAAAATCGCTCTATTTTGCGCGTTAATGGGAATATTTCACAAAACATGATTTCGTTTTATAAATTAGAGATATTTATTGATTAGCAGACGAAATTTAGAGACATTTCTGTAAAAAGTGAATATTTTACAGATTTTCTTAATGTTTTTTTATTTTCGAACCTCTTTATTATATGCCATATTAGGCAGCGAATATCTCCATTGTTACATCGATTCAGACAAAAAATTCATAACCAGATCAAAGAAACATGTTTTCCCTTGCTATTAATCAAATAAAATTTTTGGGCAACTTAGAATTGAATTTTTGACGAATTTTTTCGTAACCCCTATTTGACCCGAATAACCGTATGTTATGTAATCAACGTCGAGTCATGTAGTTCTATAAATAACCAAAGAGCTCGTCAAAAGCGTTTACTTCTTCGAGTAAACAAGCCTATGCCTATAAAACTACCTTAGCTAAAGTTGTACGATTGGCAGAAAGCATTTAGGTCTAAATCACACTGTTTACAGTCGCTTATTGTTCAGATAATGCCTGTAATATATTGTATAGCCGGCGCCGCTGATTTGGCGGTTTGGTTTTAATTATATTTTATCGGGAATATGCCGCGATAAGTATAGCAAGCTAAGTGTATTTTCTCTCCCCTTCCCATAAACATCTGTTCTTTCACGACTCGTCGTGCTTATAACTGTTCGAACATAAATAGTGCACGCGCTTTTTGACAAAAACATCTGTCAGTTTACGTTAAAATTTGAATTCGTTTACTTACAGTAATTAATTTAATTAATATTAAAGCTGGATTCTTTCACCGTGATGTCATGCCAAAAGGTGTCTTTTCTATTTTTAAAAAAGACCCTCTGTTCATTTATGATTTGGTAATATTTACTACAGTTGTATGTATATTTGATTATTTTGTTGTTGCTCAATAACTTTAGTCAAACTTCAGACCAAACTTCTACGCACTGTTACTTATTTAGTAGTTTTAACTGGCCATCACTTCAGTTTAAAACAGCAAGAAGATAAAGACAACATGTACGTGTGAGTTATCCATGAAATAAATAGTTGGTTTACAAAATGAATTCCGTCTTCGTGGATAAAATTAATGAGTTTATAAATAATCGCTCCTGTATGTGTTAAGCTACATGTAGGGATTTCCCCCGGTATATTTCTTCTCTTTTGTATGGCTGTTTGTGGTTGCGCGTTATCTGACATATACTTTTGGTCCAATTTCAATTACAGTTATCCAACCATTTCTGGATGATACATCTAGAACACTCAGGTAGTTCTCAGGCCAAAAAAGTCAGCTTGTAAGGGGGCCCAACTTTCACAGAGGGGGCCCCGGAATGCTGGAATTGCGCAACGTGTTCTGAAATTGAGGTCGAAAAAGGTCTGGAAAGTATTTTGAACCCCCCATTATCGCATGCAAAAATAATTTTTGGAACGTTTTTCCGTCGCCCCAACCAAACCCCCCTCCCACCCTTTACATTTTACTGTAACATTTTTGCTTACCAGAAAACATTTTGAGGGGGCCCCGTAAAAGGAAGGGCCCCAAATTTTTTAAGTTCAATATCCCCCCCCCCCAACCAGATATCGCTTGGCACGTCCTGGCAGTAATACTCTATTTGTAACAGGGATATTTCAAAATGATGATAAGGAATTCAGTCTAATTATATAAATTAATTTTGCGATAATTGGGGGGGAGGGGGGGTTCAAAATACTTTTCAGACTTTTTTCGACCTCAATTTTCAGAATATTCCTTAATATTTAACACGTTGCAAAATTCCACCATTCCGGGCCACCCTCTGGGAAAGTTGGCCTGCCTTTCTTGACTTTTCTTTGGCCTGAGTACTGCCTGTTGTAAATGTATCATCCAGAAATGGTTGGATAAATTTAATTGAAATTGGATCAAAAGTATATGTCAGATAGAAAATAATGAACTAATCGGCTCGTGCAGGTGGAAGACAAGACTCTGTTCTCAAACTGGAATCCAAGCAAACGTCGTGCGACCCCAGGTGTGCCTTGATTTCTTTTATTACAATCATTCGAAGAACGCATTCTGAATCGGCTGGATTAGAGTTGCTGACACCACATGACCACTCAGTGACAAGAGACGAATAATCACAAACAGCCATACAAAAGAGAAGGAATATACTGGGGGAAATCCCTATACATGCATGTAACATTTAACACATACAGGAGAGATTATTTATAACTAATTTTTATCCACAAAGACGGAATTCATTTTGTAAACCAACTATTTATTTCATGGATAACTCACCCGTACACGTTGTCTTTATCTTCTTGCTGTTTTAAAAGTGATGGGCAGTTTATTAAACTACTAAATAAGCAACAGCGCAGAAGTTTGTTCTGAAGTTTGACTGTTTTCTCAGAACAAATTCAAACTTATTGAACACTAACAAAATAATCAAATATACAACTGTAATTAATATTACCAAATCACAGATCAATATATAGAGCCGGGATCTTTTTTAAAGGACATTTTAACAAATGGAAAAGACACCTTTTGGCATGACATCACGGTGAAAGAATCCAGCTTTAATATTAATTAAATTAAAACTCTTTGCGAGGTCGTCCTCGAGAGGTTGACGCGGCTAGAAATTTCATATCTTCGGATCAGTACATGCTATGCCTATGAAGACAGAAATATCACCATTCGATTCAGAAATAAAAGATCAACTAATTCCAAACGATAGTTATAGTCATTATTAACATTGTAGCGATTTATGGGAGTTTGAAAGTCAAATGCGATCGTATACTATCAAATTACTTCGAGCCTCGAGCTCACAGCCGGACAAGAAATGGAAATACCGTGATAAGAGATGCAAATTTGAAGATACAGGCTTGCAAATAACACTCTAAATAGTGTTTTTGATGGGGATTCGAACAAGGCTATTACAAAGACGATATGTTTGAAGGGGTCGAAGTTATTTTCGGCGAAAGGTATGGCTAGTCTATATTTTTGTTCAGACAATCGCGTGAGCTACCCAACCGGAAATACGACTAAAAAAACATCAAAACAATGCGACGTTTGCATCGTATGACCTTGCAAATGGCCTATGTTTTTTTACAAAAAGCGTGTGCACTATTTATGTGAGAACACGAGTTTATGGGAGGGGGAGAGAAAATATACTCGCTATACTTATCGCGGCATATCCCTGATAAAATATAATTGAAACCACCAAATCAGCGGCACCGGCTATCGGGCATTACCTGAACAAGAAGCGACTGTAACTAGTGTGATTTAGACCTAAATGCTTTCAACCAATTGTACAGCTTTAGCAAAGGTAGTTTTATAGGCATAGGCTTGTTTACTCGAAGAAATAAATGCTTTTGACGAGCTCTTTGGTTATTTATTGAACTACATGACTCGACGCTGATTATATTAACATACGGTTATTCCGGTCAAATAGGGGTTATGAAAAAATTCGTTAAAAATTCAATTCTAAGTTGCCCAAAAATTTTATTTGATCAATAGCAAGGGAAAACATATTTCTTTGATCTGGTTATGAATTTTTTGTCTGAATCGATGTAACAATGGAGATATTCGCTGCCTAATATGGCATATAAGGAGGTTCGAAAATAAAAAAACATTAAGAAAATCTGTAAAATGTTCACTTTTCACAGAAATGCACAGGGGGCAGAAAAGTACGATTGTGTTTATTTAAAATACCTTGTCATCAACCAATATATCGCATAGTTTCATCCAGGTTTCATCACGATGAAAATTATGTTGATTTTCGATAATATCATGTCTACTACTTCATGTAATTCAAACATTGTATTACAAGGACTGACCATAGTAGCGTGGGCTCATACTAGAACGATTGACTTTGCTTACACGTACAAATAATAGAAAGGGATGAAACCCCCGATCACGAAATATTTCGAATGGATATAACTGGCGTGTTTCTGAACCAAAACCTTTTATTTTTTGTATACAGTTTAGATATGATACACTTAGCATACCTGTACAAGGAAATTTTAAGAAACGGTTATTAAACCGAAATTTTTGGGACTACAATTTTGGCTTATTTTGTTTCAACGTGCACCGCAACAGGTGGTGACGGAAGTGACGTAGTTACGCACTTAAAAGATATTGTGCATGACGAAAACTATTTTTCCAACTGATTCATATTATTAATTTATTAATCATATATATTAAAAATATGACAAGCTCATACAGTATTTTTATGATTTATAGTATACAGTTTCAAAATAACAATATGCTCATATAAATTGTCACTCATTGAATTGTCACTGAATTGAATTCCCCTTGAAGACCTTGAATTGAATTGTCACTTATTGAAAGAATTGTCACTTATTTGATAATTCATACAAAGCCTACAAAATACAAGCCAAAATGCACCGGTATTTATACTACAAAAAGGTCTATATTAACCGAATTAACGAAACCGTTTCAGAGTTTATTTAAATTTACTGCCATTTTTTTCGCCCCATAAGTTAAATAGTCTATTGATATATCTTAAGTCTGCACACACGGCGAAGACGAGTTTAAATCGTGACCGGGTTTTGTAAAGACTGCCGTTTGGATTTATACAGTCATATTAAACAAAGTTCAAAGTCGTGGATATATTCACGTACAGTTTATCGATTCAAGAACAATTGTTTTAAAATTATTGAAAAGCTTTATACCGTCTAGATACAAGAGCGTTTGTTGCTTTTGAATCGGGTGTTCGCATTTCTTTTAGTTGACAAAACGTTCCATATTAATATTTGACTAATTTGAGTTTGAATTTCGCAATATTTTTTAAAATTTGTTATTGTCATTCAAATTATTAACCGTTAATTCGATCAAAAGGTCATGGAAGATGATAGGTCAATTTTCCTTCAACTTCCGTTCTACTTCCGGTTACAATGTCGAATTTACTTCCGTCACCAGTTGTTGCGGTGCACATTGAACGAAAGATTTTCGGCGTTTCATCCCTTTCTTATTTATGTACGGGTTACACCCTCGGCATCCTTTCGTAAGATGTTCGGAAATAGTCGTTGCAATGCAATATGTTTGAATTACATGAAGTAGAAGGCATGATATTATCGAAAAAATGAAAATCAGCTAATTTTGATCCTTTTATGACTATGTCTGCGGATTGTTGTGATATAAATATGGGATATTCGTTGATGACAAGGTATTTATAAAACACAATCGTACTTTTCTGCCCCCTGTGAGAAATGTCTCTAAATTTCGTCTGCTAATCAATAAATATCTTTAATTTATAAAACGAAATCATGTTTTGTAAAATATTCCCATTAACGCGCAAAATAGAGCGATTTTGGTAGTGCCGTAAAATGACCTCTAAAAATCGAAAGTGGCCTGGGAAAGCCAATTTCGACGCCTCTCTCCTTCAATATTTATCCGATCGAAATAAAACTTTCACAACATTAATACTTCATATAGGCCTATATTCTGACAAAGTTTGAACGAATTTGAATTTTCTCATTTTACACGTCTTACCTGACTATTACAGACAACCGCTCTTAAGTTTTGTACAGCAATGCTCCTCAAAATGTAAGACTGTAAAACTGGATGAATGTAAAATATCACATTTATTACCATTTAAACTGCAAATGGTAATGTAGATTAGTTGTGCCAAGCTCTGCACTTATTACATTACTCTGTCCAGTACAAGTTGACTTTACAGTGTTCTTTTTCTATATAAACATAACTAATATGTTCTTCAACAATGAGTTCATCGTCTAGCATGTAGTTTCAGCATATATTTTCTTTTCCTTATCCAAATCAAAGGCTACAAGAAATATACAACCTGGCAAACATCTACCCAAGGTTAATTTTTATCAGCCAATGAAAACACCATTTCTTGCCGACGATTCCTTTACGATAATGAATCTTGAATGAAGATCATCTAGCGTCACCAATGACTGGTTTGTTATATATAGCCTTCTAAATTTGAAAAAGAAAAAGATTGCTTATCAACATAATCCTAAGAAAAATTGATATTATTAATGAATGATGATTATGGGTCAAATTAGACACATTTATAACAGTGCCTTGTATACCCTGGCCTACAGTTGCAGTTAGCTTTTTCTTAATGATGCTATGCCTATTGATAGAACACCAATAATTTTCACAATGCCTTCATTAAAATTACAATGCCCAGTCTCTCATTTCAACAAATCAACCAAGACTATCTGACCAAGTGGTCTAATAATTTGTGCTTCATTACATGAACAAAATGTAATTTTTTATGCTAATATTTATATTATGGCTCATTTGAACAGGCCATACGAATGAGGTTAAAATGACCAAGGTACATATTGATATTTGAAGCTGCATGTAGGGATCGCCCCTCAGTGCCCTCACCCCACTCATCCATTGACAATGTTTGGATGTGAAAAGCGTATTCTTAGACCATGTACAAACTCCTTCAACATTCATAATTCGATATTTAATAGGTTCAATGACTTCAATCAAGTGAGATGTCCAAACAAATCCTGTTATATTAAAATATTACACTATCAAAAAGCTGTCAAGCGATGAAAAAATTTTGACTTTGTAAGAAATAAATTAGTGCAGAGAGGCCAAAATCCTGTGAAATTGTTAACACAAGACAACATTTTTCTCATGTATTTTTATATACACGAGTTGTATTAAAACCAGCAAAATAAAATTCCGTTACAATATAGCAATATAGTCCTGAGATCATGAGACTGTACTCTCTCTTCTGAGGAAATAAATAGCAATTTATGTAGTACGTACCTTGCTTGATTTAATCTTTAATTATTCCTGCGTTGAGAAGTAATAAATATTCAAATATTCCGGCGATAAAGAAGCAAACGATTTGAATATTCGCAAATATGAAATATGGCGACAGGCAAGAGTCGTGGTGCGCAAAGGATGTTGGTACTATTTTTTACCGAACTCGAAGCGAGCTGTCTCGGTTATGTTCTTTTATGGACATGTCGTGTTCCTTTTCATAAACATTTGGTTATTGTTCGTTCTTTGGCGCACAATATCTATAAATTTTGAATTCGAATCGCATTCAACGGCGTATATTAGCGTTATAATAGCATACTATGGTAAATCTTTGTGATGACAGTGCTTGGATATGAATAATGAACATCGATATTAAATATTTAACAAAATTAAAGCTAAACAGTCGATTCTGTCGAAAGATCAAATCGAAGGGAAGAGTGTTGAATATTTGCTGCCAAGGTCCAGATCATGGTCAAGAACTGATCGAGGTCAAGATAGTGCGAATTTCAGGTTGGTAGATTTGTTTGAACGTTTGAAGCGGTCCCAAGAATATTGTTTACATTTTTAAAATACATATCCCTTTTTGTCTGTGTTTTAACTGTACAACATAGGAATGATCATCACTTTTACTCTTCAATATTCAGTAAATTTTTCTAGATTATTTTACTCTGTCTGACGCCAGCTTGATAATTTTATACTCGATGAGGGCAGAGTGCTGACCCTCAATGGGTTGACCAGACTATTTCCCCATCTGTCTATTAATTCAAGCAAGAAAGGTTTAAATTTTCATATATTTTGCAACATGTCTGCCACTAGTCATGAACGTGTTTTGACTGAGGCAATGGTTCACACTTCACATAGTTTACAGATACAATAAAAGTATATAAGGGCCCTGTACATAAGCCCCCATCAAAAAATCTTTACGAACGAATATAAGCCCAGGGCATATATTCGGAGGTTCACGGTATGCCATTATATAACTGATTCTCTTGTGTTCTTTGATTGGCAGTAAAAACTGGAATCATTTTAATGGTGTGTGTTCTTATATAGTTTTTTCCATTCTTTTATAGATTGATGTAAACCAAATGATATATCACTTTTGCATGCTGTAGTACATCAAACATAAAAGAACCGGGTTTAACCATAGAGGGTTCAGACGATCTTATAAAGGAGATTGACAGTAGCACAGCTATACCAGAAGGTATATAATCAGTACCATGTAATGTTTTGTGAAGATAAACTCTTTTGATGTATTACATCGCTGCTGTGAGACTGGTTTATCTGCAGTGGTCTGCATGTTACTGGGTCCAAATGCATTGTCGTGGGAAAGTTGCCTAAAGCAATAGTTATTAGGGCAGAAGAAACTCTTAAAACTGAATTTAGTTGTTACCATACCGTACTGTCTAATGAAGTGATTTTAGTCAATATAGATATATACATATGTTGTTGTTGTATATGTATAATTAATATAGCTAGCTATACTGTACACAGGGCCACCTAGAGAATTTGCAGGGCCCGAGGCAAACCTTCCCTGGGGGCCCCATGACATTATTTTTAAGCTAGACCCAACTAAACCTTAGCTAGACTGCATGTGAAAGTAGTATAGCAACTAGCGTAGCGAGACCACTAGTTTTTGAGCGAGACCACTAGTTTTTAATCTTTAGTAAAAAGTATTTATTTTTTATTATATTAAAATTAATGGTTGGTCCATTTAATTAGAATGTGAAACTGCTATTCATGTTTTTTCATTTAACTTATCTCAGAGCTTCGGGGTCCAGCTGAGACTCTAGTACGATTATCCTACACTTCCCAATATCGTCCAATTCCTTTATTCTAAAGCCTCTTCAACAACTTTTATTTTCTCCTTGGGGGTACACAAGGCAGGGGGCCCTTCCTGCTTATTTACCCTTTAGGATTATTACTTTCTACTTTGTGGGAACTTCTCAGTCACTATTTTCTATATTCTTGTTACCGTAAGCATAACTGGTAACTCCATCCTCCAAAAGATACCTTTTATCATCGAAGCAACTCAGAGTAACCTTCCTCATTTCATAAGTTCCGATTGTATGCTTCATGCTCCTGATTGTGTTCATGTTGTGTCTCATCCTACCCTTCGTGTTGATTACATTCTTGAAGTTCTCATGAGTGAGCTTGTTTCTGATGACATACTTTTTAACTCCTTTGGCAGTCATTCCACCTCCACCATTTTCCTTAACATAGGAGTACATTTTTGATCTCAACCCAACAAACTCAATTATAGGTACTCCTTCAGCTTCACCTTAAACTTACCTATAACCTTCTTGTTGTGGGTTGAGTAGTATGGAGAATCTTTTGGGTAATCTGAATTGTCCCAACAGTCTTGCTCTTCACCAATCCTCTTAAAGTCCTCATAAACATCATCCGTCTTCAGTTCATACATTAGACTGTCAGTATCAGTGAACAGTAACCTTGACCTGTTACCGTACTCCTTCTTAATGGTGTTGTAGTGGAAATCATACATTAAAGTCTTAGATAAGTCCAAGATGCTCATTCCTACGTAACACGGCTTATTCAGCGTTAGAACTTCTTTCATCCTCTTTACCACTACAAGATTCTCGTTCATGATTCGATGTGACTGGAAGCACGGTGATGCTGTCAGTTTTAGGAGGTCGTCTTCGGAGGACACTAGTTTTACATCAACCCTTTTCCTAAGATTTTCCATAGTCTTTCCATAAATCGAATTATTCATCAACTTGAAGAAGTTCTTTTCGAACGTGTTACGAGCTACTGACCTTTTCTTCGTATTGAAGTCTATTATAGTCCTTAAGCCAGGGAGACTGTTTGAATGTAACCGCTCTATGAACCTTCGTGAGTTTCATCCCAAGGTCTGTGTACAGTTTCAGGTTACGTACATGTAAGACGTACTTCTTTCTTGGACCCAGTGAAGTCACGAGTTTTCTTACTCCTCCAATTGTCAGTTGGAATTTCTCAGCAATACTCTTCGCATAATCTGACAACATAGAAGCACTGATTTCCTTACTCTCCGGTGCTAGAGGATAACCGTTATGTAGATCGTGAAGTTCTTGTGGATATTCCAGGTCAACCTCCAAAACCATCCCTCTTCCGTTGTCTCCCAAGTAATCATCGAGATTCATACCGTCGACTTCCTCAACCCACTCAAAATCTCCATTAGGTAGTGGTCGTGACATTGCCCAGCCATATAAATTATTAGCGTCGAGGTACATCAGGTACTTGCTCTCAACTGACTCATCATACGTTTCCATATACTTATTGTTAGCTGCTGAGTGTCTATGAGCGATATAGCTTGTGCCACCTCTCATACCCTTCTCAAAGAACTGAAACATATCCATATCGCTTACGAGTTCTATTTCTTCACCTGACTTTTTCAGGAAAGCGTCCCAACTTAGACCGGGTGTTGACACGTAATGTGCGGGGTCAAGTTCGTAACTTTCCAGACATGTTCTCCTGAAGTTCTCAAACACATCAGCCAGCAGAAGAACGTCAGTCTCCAAGTAAAGATCGTGGTAGTCTCTCATGGTTTTCATCTTGAAGTGATCCCATACTTTCTGAGCTCTCTGGTAATCTTCTTCCTTCACCTCTGACTCATACATTATTGTATTAAGTTTGCTAATGTCATCTAGGAACTCATATGGAAACACTCCTTTTTGTGTCACTAGATTGAAGTCCTCACCCTTCCACCTCTTACCTACTATCCTGAAGTCCTCAGGTGAAAGGTTACTTACCAGTGCTTCCAGTGAAGAAGCCATGAACTGTATAGAGTCTATGAAGACCAGATTTTTACCCAGTGAGAATGAGATGTATTTTTCCATATTATTTGGAATCACGTTAACGTCCATCTTGAACTTACCAATTTCCTGCATAATCAGATGACTATCATAACCTCTCAGGTTGTGGAAGACCACAGGTATTTTCCATGTAATTCTGTACTTCAGGTTGCATATATTATGAGCAGCTCCACGGTACATTCCTGTTACATGGTCATGATCCCTTACCCTATCCTCACCAAGGTCGTTACCACATATTGAACAGTTTCTTGCAGCCTGGAATTCGAATTCCTGTTTGGGTGTAATTACCATCTTTTTCTTGAATATGTTGTTGACCATCTCTCTACATCTGAAGAACTCTTTCAATACAGTCTTTAGGAAGACCAATGCAGCATCCTCTCCAACGTAACTCTTATACTCACCGGAGTACTTATCATCATAGTGGCAGACAGTCTTCAAACCAAAACTACAAGCCTTGTGTGTCTGGTAAAGGTCCGTACTACTTTTATCCTCAGGGTTTTCTGACTCCACTTTTCTTTCCTCTGGTACTAGTATGGACTCAAAATCAGCGTATATCACAAACGGTACAGGCATTGAGTTCCTGTGATTTTTGAACTTGATTTTTGTCCCTTCCTTGGGAAGTTTTACAGCTTGAGTTCCATTTACCTCCAGACATGTTTCCTTATGCTTCTCCAGTACCTCTTCACTCACACAACTATGAAGACAGTGTAGACAGAAGTGCTTTTTGTGTGTATATTTACTTACACTGAAGAGCATCCTGTTTACATCCTTTATAAGCACGTAATGGTTGTTACCTTTACCGTCGCCCAGGAGTAGAAGTTCCATATGATCCTCATATTTAGCCTTGGAGTTCCTTATAGGGTAGAACTGTTTATTACCATTATAACCAAACACAGATATGCTGATGCTATTTTTCCTCTCAATTTTGTCAATATCGCTGATCTTCACAGGGAAGTCTATACCGTCATAGTCCAGGTTCGTTATGAATTCCCTATCTTTCTGTGTGATAGTGGTTGCTCTTCTAGCCTTAGGATTCAGATGTCTCACATGACTCCACAGGAAACACAGGTTGTCATTGTTCTTCATATTGATGAGCCCACACATTGAATTACTAATGTCCTTAGGAAGTTCTATGTATGAACTACCCTTTAGTGGTTTGTACATTGCGATGTTCACATAATGACTCTCAATATTGAGTGTAATCCAGTTTGAACCTAAGTTTTGGAAGGTTTCAATTCTGGACAATATTGTCAGTTGGTTTTGAGCAGCTGTACTTTCAATATCCTCGAAGTTAGTTGCAGTACCAGTCTTAGATTTGAAGTAGACTGAGTCCTTCTTGGTTTTCCCGTCACCAATTTCCTTTGACATTCTCACCTTCAGAGTCTCTGTGTACTTCAACCCACCCATTCTCTTCAGCTCGTTCACAAGTATTCCTCTCACTACCTGTCTACTTGCGGTCATCTGGTCCAGGGGGTCCATATAATGAGGAGTTATCGAGTAAGTCACGGCGGCTCCATTTGCGGCTGTTTCAATTTTCCTGTGGAATGGCTTTGCAAGGTCTGTTCCGAATGGATCGATTTCATGTTCCTCTGGTGTAACCACTATAGGCTGCTCCTTGACTTCCCTCGACACTCTTACAGGCTTACGGACCTTAGGAGAAGACACTGGTTTCCTTGTCCTAGGTTTCGGTACAGGTCTTTCCTTAAGAAGCTTAGTCCTAGGTTTCGGTACAGGTCTTTCCCTAGGAAGTACCGTTCTAGGCTTGGGTATTGGTCTCCATGGAGCTACACCCTTAGGTACCTCAGGAGCTTTCCTCACAGGTCTCTTATTAAGATCCACGTGAATTGTGAACTTACCAGGACCTGTTGGGGTTATGACACTATCAGCAGGCACTGAGAGTTTTACCTTCCTTTGGCTCAGGAATCTTTCAGCTACAATTTGCCTTTTAACCTTAGCATCAGACTTTGCCTTTGGTGGTCTACCTCTCTTTTTAGGAATCTTCACTTCGGCATCAAACTTTACCTTTGGTGGCCTACCTCTCTTCTTAGGAATCTTCACTTCGGCATCAGCCTTTGCCTTTGGTGGTCTACCTCTGGGACGCCTAATCTTGGGATTCCTTTCATTTTCAATCCTCTTGATTTCCTCGTTTACTTGAGGATCATCTGTGCGCCATCTACCTCCCATTGTTGGTGGTAATCCCTGAACGCCTCTTGCTAGTAGGTTTTGGTATGCCTCCTCTACAAGTAAGGCCTTTGCCTTTTGCCTGTCAGAGCATTTCCATGTAGGCATAATTCCTCTTCTTCCCTTATAGTTCAAAGGAATGCGTCTAGGTTTCTTTACTTCCATATCGCGGTCAACTTCGTCTACGAATTGTCTTTCTCCTTCAAAGGGACTTTTGCCCTTATCATCAGGTGCAATCCTGTAGTTTCTGTCAGCCAAGATGTCTTCTACTCTTGTATCCATATCATCATCACTATCTATGATACTGTTGAGAGCCATAAGCTGTTCTACGCTGAATTCGTTCATATCGGAATAACTCGCCATATTTTTCAGATGTTCCTCTATACTATATGTGTAAAAATAAATTGGAGTATTTAATTAATAATTTATTTCAAATTTATTTTTAATTTAATTTATAGTTTAATTCTATTGATTTATTATATCGGTATATCTTTAAGTGTTTTTATTTTTAATTTAATTTATTGTTTACTTATATTAATTTATTATATTAATATTTCTTTAAGTGTTTTTATTTTTGGTTTAATTTATTGTTTAATTCTATTAACATTTCTTTAAGTGTTTTTATTTTTGATTTAATTCTATTAATTTATTATATTAATATTTCTTTAAGTGTTTTTACTTTTCCAGTCATTATAATATTCACACTTCTCAGGTTTCCATCCAAGCTCAACAAAAACTTTCCCATACAATCTATCCTCAAGGATGTCCACAATCCTTTGAGTCTTAATATCCTCAGGAGGGTTCCTCAAGGTGATGCCGTTCATGCTGGCTATCCTCAGGAGGTAAAACTTGTATCTAACTATATTACGCCCCCTTTGCAGTCTAAGTCTTTGTATACATCTTACTATGCTTCTAAACTGCTCCCTTATGATGTCCCTATCCCTAGAAGCGACATGTTCGAACAAGTGTCTCTCAAACCAACGGACTCTGTTGTGACAAGACTTCTTTTTCAGATAGTCGTTCTTGTTGTAGTTGTAGCTAACGTAGTATGAGAAGTTATTCGTATCACTAGTACCACACTGTGTGCATGTATCTGCTCCATCTATCGTTACAATAGACTTACTTCCACATTCGCTACATATTGGATCATATATGTGTTTTCTCTTTATTCTATTCTCTGCGTGCTTCCTCACAGCAGCCTCTAACTCTTCCAGTGTATTTACCCTTTTACCTACACATGCTATCTCCTCAGGTGTCACCATTTGCAACCATTCCATTTCCCTATACTATTAGTGTGAAAATTTTTTGCTGATTTTTGGGGTGTATTTAATCGCCTTCTTATTGTTCTTAGTTCCACATACTTCTTGACTGCAGCTTCTAGCTCTTCTATTGTGTCTACCCTTTTTCCCAGGGCTACCACTTCCTCAGGTGTTACCATTTGAAGCCAATCCATTCTTCTATACTATTAGTGTAAAAATTTTTTCTAGCATTTTCTATAGAATTAAATAAGCTAATCCACCCACTGCTCCACCTGTGATTAAACCAAAGATTGCCATATATTCTTCCATCTCAGAGCTAGGTTTGTAGTGATTGCTTAATTGTGGCTTCCTTGGCATAGGCTTACGTGTTAACTCATTGATTCTTCTAACGAGTTCTAATGACTGGTTCGTTGACTTAATATCCCTATTTGCGTCAGCTAGTTCTGACTTCAGTTTAGCAATCCTATTTCTCCTATCAGTGACCTCTTCGAGGTACTTCTCTCTTTCAGCTGTTAGGTTTTCCATTGCCTTGTTATGTCTATGAGCTTCCTCAGCGTATCCATTCTTGTCAAACATCTTAAACAAGTATCCTGCTCCCGCAAATGCAAATGCATTAAAGAGTCCTCCTGCTACTGCTCCCGCCATTGTATAGTTTTACCTAGGTTTTGAATGGATCATCTGGTAGATACTTCTTTTCTTTCAAGTAAGAGACCAGTAGAGATGAAAGACTAACTGAAATAGCTAACTTTGCCATTCCCTTTACATTCTCTGGGGTACCTAGGGATTCTTTCAATATTTTCTTTGATGCCATTGATATACCAACTGCTCCTGCTGTAAGTAACACTGCGTCGTATACTTCCCTAGTCATCTTTGATTCTTTACTCATCTTGCTATAATATATGGTATGTTTAATGTATCATTCAAGTGAATCTAACTTAGACTCATCAGCTTTCTTAGTTACTTCTACAGTTTTAGGGATGTACTTGGGTTCTAGTTCCTTAGTTTCCCTCTGATGTGTTTTATATGCTAGCACAAGAGATATCAATGCAATGGCCACTCCTATGTAAGTAATCATGCTGTCATTACTAGGTGACTCGTTAGGTTCAGCCAGTTTCTTTTTCCTCTCCTTTGCTATTCTACTGATTGCAGCTAGTCGTTTTCCCGCAGCTACTCTTTTTGGGTCCTTCTTCTTTTCACTCGTTACTGGTACTTGAATTTGCTCAGGTTTATCTGCCATTCTACTTGTAAGATACCTTAGGTTTAACTGGGTTTCATCTTATGAGATATCTTGAATTCTACTTGTGAGATAACTTGAATTTGCTTGCAAGATAACTTAAATCCACTGGTAAGGTAACTTAAATCTACTGGTGAGATAACTGGTGAGATAACTTAAATTTACTTGTAAGATGTCTCAAATCTACTTGGCAGTATGACGGGATTGCTTAAAAAATGCTCGACAGTGTTCGCCAAGCATTTTCTAAGTTTCATTCCTTCGCTTCCTGTTTGCAATCTAGTACTTACCTACTGTGTAACCAATTTGTCGAATTACAACTTCCTCACACTGACTGGCCTTAAGAGTCTTACACTTTATCTTAAGATTCTTTATTTCATCTAGGAATTTCTTTGTTTTGTCGACCCTAAAGTACTCCTCTATATCTAGCACTATCTTTGTGTAATCGTTAGATATAAGTGTCTGTATTTGTGATGTATCCTGGTACTCTCCTAGTCCCGGTTGGATTAGAGCTTTTGGGTGGTACCCCCTAATAAATTCTACAACAGCATAATGAAGGTCCGTCTCATTAATTAATCTCATCTGATTACAGTAAACTGGTAATTTGTATGAGCCAGTTTTACGGATAGATGGAAGGACTTCCTTGAATACCCAATCCTGAAAGTCCTCTGCTATTGGAAGCCTTGAGCTACATATTAGCTGGTACAAGCCTGGTTCGTATAGCAGGATCATTTGTGGGTGACATTTTTCGAAGAGGGGTGATTCGCCCCCCATGCGGAGCTCCTCTACGCTTACCTTATTCTGTTTCCTAACTAGTTTCTGAACTGCCTTTTTTGGATCTGCGTACCCTAGGGATTCCGCCACATCTTTTGCATAAAATAGTATTCCCTCACCCCACCTCACAGTTCTCACACTAACGTTCAATTCTGGATTCCTAAATAATTTCTCCATCTTCCCTATACTATATATGTAAAAATTTTCTAGGCTATTTTATTTATCAATTTAATCTGATTTATTTTGAAGCAGCATTCCCTCTTCCCACCCAGCTGCTCCACTAACATACATGTCCAATACTCCCGCATTTCACGACTCGTTACAAGTTGTCACGAGTCGTGAAATCCATCGCAAGGTACAAGTCGATATAACTCGTCATGAATTTACGAACTTGCTTACATGAAGTTTCCACTGCCTAGTCTTCATATGATGTTGTGCTGATGTGGTTCACGAATTTCGTGACGAGTCGTAAAAAGGCAAAAATAGTATCGGGTATCATATCTTCCCTGTCGTAATATCACAATACATATATATAGGCCTATATTGTATGATGCATGAATATTCTATACAACCGCTGTATAGAATATCACTGATATG